>BLKR01007507.1:0-36160 GCA_011170035.1 Teleogryllus occipitalis
TCCCACTCACCCCCACACTCCCACTCACCCTCACACTCCCACTCACCCCCACACTCCCACTCACCCCTACACTCCCACTCACCCCTACACTCCCACTCACCCCTGCACTCCCACTCACCCCTACACTCCCACTCACCCCTACACTCCTTACCACACGTCTTCTCTCTACGTTCGTCCACATACTGCACGAGTGTCCATCTTTGCAATATGTGATAGTTATCACGCCTCGCAAGCTGATTCTAGCCCCTCCCACTACCCACACCCACACACTACCCACAACTCTACGAAAACCATCCCTTTTCTATTCCCACCAAACCTGGCGCTCACGGCTCATACACGCCTTCTGCCATCTCCATTCCATCCCCTCCTCCCTTGCTTCATCACGCGCTCTCCATCCCCATATGACATCTCACTTTCATCTTTCTGTGGCTCCCCCTTCCTTCTGTTTTTTTATGGCTCACATTTTTTTCAACTACGGCAGCACTATGATACGTATCAAAATGCACGCGCACGAAATGCTGTCAAAGAGAAAGAGAGAGGGGGGAATGCTTCTGAATAAATTTCTCAAAGCAAAGCAGATGGCAAAGAGGCCCTCTTTGATTTCATCACTTTCAAATCAAAAAACAGATTTTTCTTTGCGTGCGAAGGAAAATACTTGTTGAAAGTGTAAGAATAAGAAGAGAAATGGAAGAGAATAGAAAAAGAGGAAAAAGAGAAGGGAAAAGGAAAACAGGAAAAGGAACCGGAGATGGAAGGAGAGGAGGTAGAAGAGGGAAAGAGGAAGAGAAGAAAGAGACGAAGCGCCATGCTGAGGAACTTCCTGGATGCACGTGCATGCACGTGCACGTGTTCCACAGGTGTATCGCTTTTTAAAATCAATTTGCCTTTCGCGTCCAAGTAAATTGGTGTTCTCACGGGTTCTCCACGAAACCTCTCAAAAACTAATCCCGAATGTATTGTTTCCTTAATTACCAGTTACATCAATATTCTTGAACTATGCAGTATTTAAAACTTTCTAGTACACAATAAACCCTCTCGTAATACAGTATTCAAGGATAGAACAAATTCCGGTTTTAATTTTGTGAGGTCGAAAAAAATTGCTAGTTATTTTAGGACAATGATAACGCTTATTACTTACTCGTTGATTTATTTTTACCATTTGCTTTCATTTCAGTGTAATATCGAGAACTCAAAGTCCAATAAATTTCCATTGTTTTCATTCAGTTTTACCTTCGTTCACGTACGTAAACCTACCTCCACATTCAAAGCATTGATGGTTGCAATTTTATCGCCGTTCCGTGGAATTTCAACACAGTTTCATAGAATTATCAGCAATATGCGGTTGAAGGTTTGGAAGCGTTTTCGTCTCCATGACACTTCATTTTCTGTTTCCGAACGCGTCAATTAATACGGTCATTAGTCGTATCCTGTTGTGATATGAGACACATTCCGGGAGATGACAGGGTTCCTCGCCCGTTAAAACATACGATTCAGCAGAAGGGGATATCTCTGCCAGGGTGCCTCCGTTCCAGTCGGGGCGAGCTCTAAGCTCCAGTCTTATCTCCCGGTGCATGTGGTAGTGCAACTCATCTAGAGTAATTGCGAATGCACGTCTGTGACCCGTTTGATCTAGTTCTTCTCCAGCATTCGCCTGCTGTTCATCGAGACCACTGAATATATCCGATCGGAGCAGCTATCCGCTAGGATTCTCCAGGCGAGCCTAAACATAAAGACAATACCCCTGTGAGCAATGAGAGAGAGGATGGTCTGTGGATGACTCGTGCAGTTGCGGTTTAAATGAGGTGGCTACAAGCATGTATAGTGTAAATAGTGTTTAAATGATTTCATGTGTAAGCGCAGCGGCTGGATATATTAAGTTCAGCGGCTGGATATACTAACACTCAGTGAGTAACAAAAACAGTTCCGGCGAATTCTACCTCAATAGTGTCTTGTAATTTTTCTTCGAAACTCGAATGTCCATTCGTAGAAATACATTCGAAGGCCCATTCGTACAAATGCACACAATCCTGTACTATGGTATACCACGCTCACCTCTGTTACAATATATACACCATTCGTAATGGTCTAACATATCTTTCGTAATTTCGGTTTTCAGAACTATACCGGTTTACGTTTCTCTTATCAATTCCGTGCATAATTATCTGGCAATATTAAATGCGCTATCAGCGTTGGAGACATAAACCACAGACGTATCTATGTATCCACACGTCTGGTTTTATGATCGACGCATCGAATGGATGCTTGTTTTCAACAAATATACTATATGTATGTGTTCAAAAAGGTTTATGCAGATATACATGCAGATGATATCGTAGGCTTCCGCGACCAGAGTCATGATCTGGGCTGTCCGGGTGACGCCGCGTCGAAGACTGGGGTGCCGACGTTTCGACCGACATATCGCGGTCCTCTTCAGGGCTGTACTGCTCTGAAGAGGACCGCGGCAGTACAGCCCTGAAGAGGACCGCGATATGTCGGTCGAAACGTCGGCACCCCAGCCTTCGACGCGGCGTCAACCGGACAGCCCAGATATACATGCAATTTGTACCCGAAAGTGGGCATGACTGTACATATGGATACGTGGATATGTTATTGGATGGATGGATATGTCACACACATCTCTGTAGATTAAACATCCTTGAGCAACTTGATAATTAATAAGGTTTAACATCGAGTTGAGTCACTCTGTAAAGTAAGATATTTTAATTTTAGGGGATACTTTACATAATGCTCCTGTGGCATTTTCAATTGTTTTTTGGAAAATTGCTGACTTGGTTTTTGAAATTCTTTGCACGAATAAAAGAGACAGAATATTTATAAGTACGATATAGTTCCAGCTTTAAATTTTAATTAATTTAATTTTTCCAGTACTAAAATCTTGAAAATTTTGAAAATTTTCAACATCATTAAATTCAAAACACAATTTTCGTTGGGAAAGAAATTTGAGCTCTCTTCAGAACCAAATTTCATGATTTTTACTTTAAAAGAGAGGTAATATTCCCTCTAAGTTTCACTTGTTAACCGGTTTATGATTTCAACACAGCATTTCAATAGAAATTACCGCTATCGGCCATATTTTGTTCATTACATTGTTTGGTGGTGTCCAGACTCTTCAAGATCATCTTGGCACAGCTGATCACACATTTGTTTCGTTCCCCTGGAAAAACTCACTAAACGAACGTGAAGACAATTGTAATCTGAAATGCAAGCCAAATTAAAGCTACATTATATCAGTCTACATTCCCCCGCTAATGTAGAAGTGGTTATCGAATCATCAAAACCCAATGCGTCAAAGAAGTAGGAAACAAACTAATAAAGTATATGATAAAAACATTGCTCTACCAGCAGTCGGGTAAAATCATTTCATATTCTACTCTAGTCATAATACAGAAGTAGTCCCTCACATAAGACAAAAAAAATGTTTTCCAACTTTTAAAATCATATAATGCATTCAAAAGGGTCGAGAAGGAAATGACAATGCGCAAGGCACAAAACAAGCTTCCTCCCATCCCTAAGAGGGTAACAATGTCCCAAACAGTACTCTAGTGACACTACATGGAGAGTGTAGCGCTTCGACAACCCGAGTGACATGTCACGGTCAGAATAGTGGGGAGCGTGGTCGAATTCGCCCGGCAACATTCAACTTTCCCACCACGCGGTCTTTCCTCCGCCCTCCACCCCCTCCACCCCTTTTCTTCATCGGTCGCGCTACACACGCGCTCGCCGCTTTATGGAAGTTTTGAGGCCGCGACGGCGACGTAAATAAATGCCCAAGGCAACACGTGGAAGCGACGCTCGTAAAAGGGTTTACGAGCAATTTAACGTAAACGCACACACGTGTACGGCACCGCTTCCCTGCTTTATGATTCACATTCCTGATGATTTCGCTTACAAAATGGCGCCTCTTTGCAAGGTTTGACTCCTGTCGTGGTGCTTCACAAGCGTCGTTTCCGACACGCTCAGATCGATCGTCCGTTTTCTGTGCTGCCTTCGCGCGTGCCTTGGTTCCTGTGGTTGGCACTTGGGCGGACGAAATTAATTCAAATACGGCGCCTTACTTGAAATTCTATCATTTAGAACAATTCCTTGGCGCTAAATAACAGCAAAGAACATGCATTTTAAACGTCCCGCGTCGGATATTTATGTTTTTTCTGTAAAAACCGCGGGCTGACTTCCAGAGAGAAAAACAAAGACAGCTTTGGCATGAAACTCAAAGAACAAAATGCTTTGAAAAGTTGAACTGCTTTCATAGACGCTCGCGAGATCGCGCCAATTACTGTAAACCCGTATTGTTGGCATTAAATCAAATGTATTTCTTAATATGACGCCACCAGAGTTAATTGTTGGAGAATTTTTCAGCCGAGCATTTTCACAAAAGATTGCCTCTTCAATAAAAAGGCGAAATAGTAATTCATATCCTGGCTACATTGAAAAAATTATATTTTCACCATTGGTAGCGGGAGTTACCTGACAAGCAGTTGTATATTCCGTACATAGAGATGACTTGGCGGGTAAACTAGCGTGAAATTGTACACCGCTCGAATTACGACAGAAAACAATCTTCTGTTTGCATAAGACAAGGTAACAATGACAACTTCTTCAATACTCAATAATTCTTACGCTGAGGTAAACTTATAGTTGTCTTTCTCTACGACTATAGCAGAATGTATTCATTTCTCCATGTTATCGGATGCAGTAATCATGCCAATTCCACAAGCCGTGCGAGAATATTATTCTAACACACCTGTCGACCAATCGCATTCGTCCTAGTTCATTACACAACGACTTAGGGTTCTCGCAGTCGCCTACAGAGGCGCTGCGTGCTCTTCCGCAACTATCGTAAGACAGCAGGTAAGAACCACGAAACAGTATGCGAGTTTACATAATTGTGGCCACTTTGTAAAGTTAAACCGCTCACATTGATTTATCATTTAGTATTTTTATAACTTCAATATCAAAGTCGTAGAGAAAGTATAGTCTTCTACTTGCGTAGAATGGCTATTATTCACTCGCTCCTACGTCGCTCGCGTCGGAAACATTCACTCGTGAATAATAGCCATCATTCTACGCACGTTGCAGAATATACTATTCTTAAATAATTGTCTTTCAGAATTGTCCATTGTGCCAAGCAAAGAAGCTGTGGTCAAGCTCGTGGGTAACCAGATTCGTTCATCTGGGGCTCTCTCAAAAACTTGGATGAAGTTATTTTGCAGCCTCAACACCTATTGTAGCGTTGTTGTTGTTTTTTACCGGAAAAATAGTGGATATATTTCTGTATTCCTCTGTTCTGATCGTTGTGAAAAATCCTTTCATTCAAAATTCTACACTTAATGTTTGTCTATCTGCTCTTCTCATCTGAAATGAGGGACGGGGGGTCATTTTAGTCAATACCTTGCGCGGTAAATCAAAGAATCAGCAATAATACCAACCATTTTTCTTCCCAACTTTCATTGCAAAACGGACCAAGTTTCTCCTCCTTCCAAAAATATATGTTCTTTTATTTTGTATTTTTTTAACACAAGTTACTTTCATGATGTGAATTTTAAATATTTATACTCATGTATATTTATAAGACTAAAGTTTGTTGCCTTGTCCTGCCGCTAGAAAATTCGTTTATGTACTAAGTAGATATTCATTTAAATAAATGATTACAATAATCAATAATGTGTCCGGTCGTGAACTATTCAAGACGGTCCAAAGGCCCACTCAATCTTCTTTCAACATGAGTACCAATATTTACTGCCTTTATTAACAGTAAATATTTGATAAAAAAGATCCGGTTGGAGCTTGACGCTTGCTCCTAATTTTAGACAAAAGAGCATCTAGAGACACCCGTTACAGTTAGTTGTATAGAGAGCCCTGGAAAAGGATAGTAACCAGGAAAAGGCTGAAAGAGAGGATTCCGAATATCCGCTAACTCTGAGCAGGTTAAACCTACTATACTAGAAGTACAAGGGTATAAAGAAATCAATGTATTATGAAAGAAAATGGGATCTCTCAACTTAACCTTTAACAAAATAGTAACAAAAAAGATATAAAAAATAATTATAATTATGTTTATGCTTTAACTATACATACATAAAAATCTGTTAGTCCAGTTTAAAAACACGGTAAAAAATATAAGCTATAATTTAAATGTTTTATAGCCTTCACGTATTCTTTCATACACACTGAAAACTAATACTGTCAGGTGAAAAAATATTTTATCAGACTTACATTACTAAAAATTCATTGTTATCAGATTTGCATGTATAGTTGTATAATAGTAATATAATACTAATAATCAGAAAGAACAGATCAACAATTAGCACAGTTTATAGAAATTAAAAAGTGTGTTTCGATTTGGAGTTTTCCACTAAGTGCACTGATTCTCGGATGTTGGACATGGAAACATAATTGACATAAGATGGAGATGCAATAAATAAGATATCCCAATGAACAATCCTTCACTTATTACAACGACAAAAAAGAAAGTTTGTGGTCTGCGCCTAACTTCCTGACAGAGTTAACACTCAATCGCTGTAATGATGCAAGGCTCTATAGTTTGCTCCCTATCCTCCAACATATATACCAGTTATATTTACAAGCAATTTGTTGAGAGTTTTGCGATGATTCTATACAGCTCTCAGATATTTTTCAATGTCAAAAGTCCTTCTGCCTCAGAATCCCCCACTACCTGATTTCACCCTGGAAACGGGCAATGCCCTTGTTTCCTAAATGAAAGACCTACAGTTTTATCTTGTATTTACCATTTGCTAAGCTTCTTAATGTTTCTTTCGCTGATATTAGATATATTTTCCTGATACCAAATATTATAATAACGATAATGAATACTAATAATAATAATAATAATAATAATAATAATAATAATAATAATAATAATAATAATAAAGATAATACAAACAATACTGTGACGACCAACAAATTTAAACTGATCGCGCGATAGCGGCCAACAAACCGGATATTGTTATCTGGGATTTGTAGATATTGCGGTGCCGTGCGATCAAAACGTCGTAACCAAGGAGGCAGAGAAACGTCTTAAATACAAGAGTTTGAAAATCGAGATCAGTCGAATATGGGGCTTAAAAGCACTGGTTGTCCAAATTATTATCAGAGCTCTTGGGATCTGTTCCGCAAAATTTTTCTGAGAACTTGTCTAAACTTCCAGGTCCTTCAAAAGTGTGGGAAGTGCAAAACATTGCTTTATTGGGAACAGCTGACATTTTGCAAACGTTATTGTAGAGCACCGATAGTCCCTAGATTTGCTCCTCAGGAAGTTGGTTGCAATCCGGAGTACATTTTATATTCAAAAGACTCTTAACAACGTTAGTTGAGAAGTAGAGGAATAATAATAATAATAATAATAATAATAATAACATAAAAATAACAATAATAACATAATAACTATAATAACATTATTATTATTATTATTATTATTATTATTATATTATTATTATTATTATTATTATTATTATTATTATTATTATTATTATTAGTGATGGGTCGATACCAGGTTTTCTCGATACTCGATTCTCGATACCGTTACCTGTCTGAGAGCTTCGATACTCGATACTCGATACCTTACTACGTTTAAGACTCAACACCAAAAATGGTTTAATCAGAATTGCAAGGATATAATTTGTTCTTCATACATACATGGATTTACTATTTTAATATTTAAAACTATTGAGGTGAACATACAGTTTTAAATTTTTAAAGATTCTTATTAAGGAAAACTAACATTCTAACTATTTGTGGGTCCGTTCTATTCCTTTTTTGTCACTTATCAATCCAGTTGTACTGAAAAGTCTCTCCGAAAACACTGTAGCTGGTGGAATGCACAAGTATCGAACAGCACTTTTTCTTAAATTGGGGAGAGTCACTTTATTTTTTAATTATGCTTTATTTAGAAGGTCGCATGAACTACTAGGTCATTAGCGACCACATTCAAAATACAGTATATACAGTGTACAACAGAGCATACAACAAAATTTAAAATTAAACCACAAATAAATAATTTGTCAATATAGGTAACTTTACATGAGGACAATTAACAATCATATTCAACAGCAACATAATATAAACAGAGAACATCACCAAAAAACATGTTGGGCATTACTATACATTATTTGATAATACAAAATTGTACAATATTGGTGTTTAACAGATTTTTAGTTTCGTACAGCTTATTGAATAGGTAAATTTCCTTTAAAAATTTAAAGACATTTTCAATGTGGTGTTTGTTGTTAAGGATTTCTAGGAGAGTGAGAGGTATTGCATATTTTTTGCGGATATCTTTGTAAATGGGACAGAACAATAATATATGTGGTATAGAGAGGGCAGATTGACATTGGTCACAATTTTTTTGTATTTCTTTTGTTAGTAAATGCTGATGGGTGAGTTTGGAATGGCCAATTCTTAAGCGGGTGAGCACAGTTTGATATTTTCTCTTGTGAAGGTAAGGAAGGTGGTCATCGAAGATACTTTTCCTGATCTGATGTAGTAGGGTTGGTGATCTTGTCCATTCAGTATTCCAAACATCCTTATTTCTTTGATGAAGTTCTTTTTTGATGTCATTGTGGGAGACTGCATGCTCTTCCAAAGGTGAATTAATAGTCTTTAGCTGCTTCATCAACTAATATATTTCCGGCAATACCTCGGTGCGATGATATCCAAATGAGAATTATTTCCTTATTGATGTGTAATAAGTCATAATATAAGTTAGCTATTTCATTTACTATAGGTTCCTGGTTTTCAGTATTACTTAAACTTACTAGCACACTTTTGGAATCTGTAAAAATAACAAATTTGTCTTCGGTTTGTTCTTGAATATATTTGAAGGCGAGAAGAATGGCGTATGCTTCGCAATAAAAAATAGAGCAATAATCATTTAGCCTTGATTGTAATAGTGTCTCTTGAATTTGTACTGCACAGCCAGCTCCGATCTCTTGACGGGAGCCATCGGTGAAGATGTGCGTATATCCAACGTATTTGTTATAGATTTCGTTGAAGTAGGCTTGGTAAATTAACGTATTAGTTACCTTTTTTGGAAGATCATTAAGGCTGATGTTGATATTTATTAGGGAAGGAATCCATGGAGGTCTTTTTTTAACCGTGGTAGTTCGAACAGTAAGAAATGTGAAGTGAATTTCTTCAAGATACTGGTTCAGGAGATAATAAACTGGTTTGGGAGCATAATTTTTCTCTGTATACTTTTCGTAATATTTTCTGGAGAAAACATTCTTATACACAGGATTATTAGGAGTGGATGATATTTTACAGGCATAAGAAAAGCATAGTTTTCTTCTGATGAGAAGAGGTTCTTCATTGGATTCCGCAAGAATACTCGAAATTGGACTCGTTCGATATGCGCCAATGGCAAATCTTAACCCGGCTGAGTGGACTGGATTAAGACTATTTAATATTGTTGGCCTAGCTGATTGGTAAATAATTGCTCCATAGTCTATCGTAGAACGAATGAGAGCTTTGTATGTTGATAGTATAACATTTCTGTCGGCTCCCCACGATGCTGATGAAATGGCTTTTAATACATTTAATCTTCGAAGGCATTTAGCTTTCAAATTCTTAATATGTGGTATCCATGTTAGTTTACTATCAAATAATATTCCTAGAATTTTGATTAGGCTAGAACATTTAAGTTGTTGTGGTCCTATTGTAAGTTTTAGCTGATCCGATAAGTTACCCTTTTTATTGAAAACTATACATTCAGATTTGGATTTAGAGATCTTGAAACCTGTCGTATTGGACCAATCTTGAAGTTCTTTTAAAGTAATTTGAAGCAGTTCTTGAGATGTTTTAATATTTTTTCCACTTAATGTTATAGTGATATCATCTGCAAACAAATATACTTTAACTGGTCGATGGATATGGTTCGTGATATCATTTATGGCAATCAAGAATAGTAGTACACTAAGCACAGATCCTTGAGGCACTCCGTTCTTTATTGTATATTTGTTCGAGAAAATATTCTTGAATTTAACTTGTAAAGATCTATTCTTCATGAACTGGGTTATGAAAGTTAGTATTTGGCCATCTATCCCCATTTCGTGGAGAATTTTGATGATTCGATCTCTCCAGACCATGTCGTAAGCTTTTTCCATATCTAAACTAACGGTCACAAGATGTTGGTTTGTTATAAAGGCATCACAAATGTCACTATGGATGTTTACTAGATGGTCAGTTGTAGAACGATTTCGTCTGAAACCACTTTGGAATGGTGAAATGTTATTATGATGTTACCAATTAAGTCTTCTACTGACAATTTTTTCCAGTAATTTGCAGAGGGTGGACGTTAAGGAAATAGGTCTGTAATTATTCAGGTTGGTTGGATCTTTGTTAGGTTTAAGAATCGGGATAACTATAGATTATCTCCATTTGTCAGGAAATTCGCCAGTGGTAATTATTTCATTGAAAAGTCGAGTTAGATATTCAATAGCATTTGTCGGCAGTTCTTTCAGAAAAACATTGTATATTCCATCTGGTCCTGGGCTTGAATTTCTAGTACGAGATAGCACAATCTCAACTTCTTGTACTTGTACGGGATAATTTAATGTAGGATTACTTGACGAATTTTGTTGAATAATTCTATCCATTGTTATATTCGAATTAGATTTGTATATTTGAAATTCATAGTTAAAGTTACTGTCGCTTGAGTTATTAGCAAATGTAGAAGCTAGAATGTTCGCAATTTCTTCGTTAGAAGAGGTAGTTCTGTCGTTATGTACCATAAATTTAGGGTGAAAGTTCTGCTTGTAGCAACCATTGATAGCTTTGATTTTTTTCCAAATGTCTGCTGGGTTAGAGAAGCAATTTATTGATGAGATAAAATCAATCCAACACTGCCTTTTATTTTCTTTATATATTCGTCTTGCTTTTGCTCGTGTTCTTTTATAATCAATATGATTTTCTATGGTTGGATGCCTCTTGTATTTGTTGAATGAGTGTCTGTATAATTTATGGGCATTTTTGCAGTCTTCATTCCACCAAGGTAGTTTTTTCCTTATTGGTTTTCCTGAAGATTTTGGGATTGTTTCATCAGCTGTTTTGAGGATGAGATCAGTCAGTTACTCAATTTTTTTATTGAGGGAGATTGAGGAATTATCTTCTAACATATTAATTTCATTTATTTTTGTTGATAATATTTCTTTGTATCTGTCAAAGTTAGCGTTTTGGAATTTCCATCGAGGATGATAGTTAGTGCAAGCAGACACTGAGGTATTATTGAAGTAAGATATGAGAATGGGAAAATGGTAACTTCCATGTAAGTCTTCTGTAGTACTCCAGTCCCATTTAGAAGCAATAGAAGATGAACATATTGTTAGATCAATTGCACTGAACCTTTTGTGTGTATTATTAAGGTGAGTGTGTTGATTTTTGTTAAGTATCAATATATTTGGGTCTTCCAATATTTTTTTAATAATCTTGCCTCTACTGTCATCTTTATACGATCCCCACATTAGGCTGTGACTATTAAAATCACCTACCATAATAAAAGGTTTAGGTAGCTGATTATGATTTTTAATATTTCATTTTCTGTAAAATTATAACTATTAGGGAGGTATATATTACAGATACTCAAGTATTTTCTTCCCATGTTGATTTTGACTGCTGTACATTCAATATTGGTGTTTATATGAATTTCATCTGCTTGAATAAGTGATTTTATATATATAGCTATGCCTTCACTGGATATTCTTGGATTATTTCTATTCTTTAAGTATACAGAATAATTTTTTAATTGTGGTATCACCCTTTCTGAATTATTAGTTTCCTACAAGTATATTACATCTGGATTATATTTGTTAATCAGAATAAACAGATTTTCTCTTTGAGGCCTAAATCCATTGATATTCCATTGTAATATGCTTTCAACCATTGTTAGTTAATATTTAATTTAATAGGATGAAATACTTTAACTTGTATCACTAGAGTACTCTGACTCATTGCTTTTAATGTGTTTATTTAATTTCTTTTTTAGATTTGTAAATCTTCTCTTCATATTTTTATCCTTTAATTTTGGATATGTTCTTTCTAACATTTGGATCAATTGAGTTAAATCAGGGGTAAATTCTAGAGCTATTTCAATTATCTCAGTGCTGTTTTTATTTTTTTCAAGAAAACTCATTTGAATAAAATTCAAGGGATATTTGTTGTTTGGGTCCAATAATATTTCCTTGAGAGGGGCCAGTTGAGTGTTCAGTTTTTCAGATTCTTCAATATTAGTACTTTCTAATCTTGACTTTTTATAATTCTTCTCTTTTTCTTTTGCAGTGAGGTCAATATTGAAATGTTTATCAGGTTCTGGTGAGGGTTCAATAAGTGGGTCTGAGGTTGTTGATGATAAGGATATAGGTCGTTTCTTAATCAAATTATTTGTGGAGTTGGGGTTGTTTGATTGTGGAGTTTGAAGAGCAGGAAAGTCACCAAATTGAGGTTGGGTTAATACAGGGGCATCATTATTGGCCTCAAGATCTTTCTTCAAAGTGTTGTCTTCACTATATTTTGTGTGAATAGTTTCTTCAATTTGAGTGGATGAGTTAGATGGTGGAGGTATTTTTGAGGTTACATTCATATCAGTAGAGGGTGATATTACTTTTTCATTGATGTTATCTGCAGGTTGAGGATTTGGTATAGAAGAGAGACTTTGGTTATGTTGTTGAGTAACTTCAGTTTCCATTTCATTTCCACTGGGTTTACTGGGACAAAGCTGAGCTACATGTCCTTCTTGATTACAAATAAAACAGGTCATGATATCAGTAGAGAAGTATATACGGTAAGAGGTATTGTCAAAATAAACAACAGTTGAATCTGGTAGTTTGTTTAGATCTTCAGGTTCTATGTACACTTGTCTTCTGAAGCTCATAATATGCGAGAAGCCCGGTTCAGATATTCCTGCTTTTATGAACGAGATCTTGGAGAATGTTGTAATTTTCCTTTTGGTGAACTCATTTTCAATTATATTGTGTGGTATGATTGGGCACACGTTGGATATAATTACCCTTTTAAGTTTACTAATGAGAGGTCTAACATTGAGTTCACGATTCTTTATAACAATTGTTTTATTTTTATCAGTGAATTTATATGCAACGGCTTGACTTGACAGAAAGATACATATTCGGTTGTTAGATATGCGTGAAACAAATCTAATATTACTAGCATCAACAATAGAGGCAACCTTGCTAATATAATATTTAATTGAAAGTCCTTCTTGAGCTTCGATTACAATAGCTTGTTCTTTAGATGGAAAGGAATCTGATGATGTAGCACCTGCATATGACTTCTTTAATGACATACCTAGTTGTGAGTCCGTACTGTTGGGGGTTATGTCTCTCCTGTTGTCAGGAGAATCCATTTTTCCTGGAGGTACAGCTGCATCTGCAGCTGTACGTGAAATTCACGTGATGATATACTGTGTTTTGCTTACAGTATTAGAAACAGATTCGTATAGTTACAACAAGTTAGGTAAATAACTCGTGTATCGTTTGTCCACCACTGTTCACAGCACGACCTACTCGTACGGCGTCCCGACGTCGACTCGGGGAGTCACTTTGTTTTTCCAGTAAGCTAGTACATTTGCATCAGGAGGAAGCAAGACCTCGCTTAAATACACATTTAATTTATCCTCTTGAGTTGGGGTTTCGTGTACACAGCATGATGTTTCGTGGTCTCTCTTTAAAATATTCCTATAAAGAGACCACATACCATGCATTTTCGGGTATTCAGTAGTTGAGGATGCCTATAAAATAAATTAAATGTATTAAAATTTTGAACAATAAATGCATGTCTTTAATTTGAAATTAATCTTGCAGATACTGAAAATGAGTTATTCGGAATTATACAGAGTGACTTCAATTTTTTTAAACTATTGAAATATCGGAGAATTTAAATCGTGATGAGAAAATAGGGTCGTTTAAAATTAAAATCAGAAATCCGAAACTCTTACCTCTTCTTTTGAAACCACTAGATCTGCTTCCTGACTTACAAGATCCAATAATCTCTTTCGGGCAGTCTCGAACTCAGCACTCTCGCGGAATACTTGACCTTTCAGTCTAGGATCCAACAATGTTGCAATGGAACATATTTTATTTATTTCTATATCTTTGAATCTTGCTTTTAAAGATTCCAGCATAGTCTTTCTCGCAGCAGCAAGTCCTGAATCAACTTCATTTGGCTTTTCTAGTTCACAAATTGTACTATTTACAACAGGAATAACTTCAAATGCTGACACATTAGGCGAACTGCCCGTTAGTGTTGCTTGGTCAAAAATGTTTAGTCTTAATGAGTTGATCAATAAGTTCCCACTCCTCAGTTGAGAGATGAACTGGCAATTTTAAGTCGGCAGAAGCATAGCCAATAGCCTTCTTCTGTTCCTGAAGTCTTTGGAGCATGTGGAGAGTTGAGTTCCATCGCGTCGGCTCGTCTTGAATTAAACGATGTGGAGGTACAGAAAAATGTTTATGGGCCGCTTTCAGCACTTTGGTGGATTTAGAGGAATGTTTGAAACTCCCCACAAGTTTTCGGCACAAAGCAGTAATTTTCTGAATTTTAGTATTGCTCAACAGTCCCTCTTTCACGACGAGTTGCAAAGTATGAGCTAAACATGAAATATGCGGAAAATGTCCTTCGATCATTGCTCTTACTACATTACGAGCATTGTCGTGAATTACGGCTACTAACTTATCTTGTAGACTCCATAATTTTAAAGTTTCGAAGAAAATTTGCAATATCTGCTCCTGTGTGACTGATTTCTTCAAAATTATTACTTCGATTATTTTGATTATTACTTCGATGCAGGTGTGATGAGGTTGAAAATCTTTGTCTAGGAAATGCACTGTACTACTCATATAATCATCACAGGCTGTTGAAGTCCATAAATCAGTGGTGATTGCAAGCCTCTCGGCTTCCTGGATTTGATCCCTGACCTTGTTCTCCACTTCTTCGAATAACTGGGGGACATAGTGATTCGCCAAATATTTTCTTGTGGGCATGGTGTATCTAGGTTCAAGATGTTTAATTAATTCCTTGAATCCATTGTCTTCAACAATTCTGAACGGTTGATTATCTTTGCATATCATGTAAGCAATTTTTCTTGTTATTGTTTTGGCACGGTTGTCTCCTGGTTTAAATTTGTTTTTTGTGTCCAAAAAATCAACGAGTGTTGGTTGATTTGTGTTGAAACTTGAGGATCTTGAGAGGACTGGCCATGGGGCATCAACTTCTACCACTTCACTCGTACGATCTGCGACGTTTCCAACTTCCCGTGCAGCATTAGTTGGCTTGACCCTCTTGTGTTCGGTGGAGCTGAATACTACCCGGTGTATCGATGTAACATTTTTTTTAAATTACTAGTATTATGTGATTTTCCACCACGCGAAATTTTCTTTTACATATTCTACAAATAGCACAATTGTCATCTTTCGAGTCCACTTCAAAATAATTCCACACTTCACTCATTTTGTATATGGAATGCACAAACCTAGTCGTCTTCCGTCACTTTAAAAGGCACAACTGAACTAAACTCACGAGCTCCGTCAGATGCTTCCACGGTGGGCTGAGGAAGGGGAGTATCCCCGGAAGAAATGCTGTCATCGAGCACATTGCTTTTGTGCCTGTCGCTACTAGATTGCCTGGGAGCCTACAAGCAAGAGTTTCCCAATGCTAAATTGGTCGTGTATTGCGGACTATCTCAAGAGATGGTGACAGGCGCTAGGCGATAAACAACGGGACACGGCGCCCGGACGCTGCAACGTTGGCTAATTTCAACGACTGTAAGTGAATCCGAACAGACGGACACTTGCTTGTTGTTGACAGAAGAAATATAGGAAAGAGAAGAATGTTAAGAAATTATTCTGTAAAATCCGAAGAGATGGGGATTGGCATAAAAAATTAAAAGTATCGAAAAAGTATCGAGTAATTTTCCAAAAGTATCGATCGCTATCGATACCACCCTCAGGTATCGAGGTATCGAAAGTATCGAGGACCCATCCCTAATTATTATTGATTCCTTCATCGGGTATCCACGAGCAATATCTTAAAGAACGAGTAATGAGTCCTAGTCCTTCCCTATCTAATCATTCCCTTGCGGATACGCGATCTCCTCTTCTTGCCTCCTCTCCTTCCCTTGCGGATACGATCCTCCTTCTTCTGCGTTCTATCACCCACGATCTCCAAAAACAAATTTGTCCTATTTACAAAAGAGACTTCTGACAGATCATCTGCCGCTTACGGTTGTTAGAAGCTTTGTTAGGTCTTTAATTTTTGGTATTGAAGCTCATGATTGGACAATCGCGTCACAACTGGTGATCAGTTTATCGCCTGTCTGTAAGGAAGATAGATAGGGAAGAAGTAGTTCCTTCAACCCAATACAAGCCATACAAATTTATATAAGCAACACGCAAGACACATGAAATCATCAAGAAATGTGACAACAACCAATTGTATACTTACGTGTGTGTTTATTTTTATTTTTTTATTTATTTATTTATTTTATTTATTTATTTAGTCAAAAACTGTATGTGACGTATGGGGGAGAAAATTATCTGCGCACGCTTTCTTGAGTTTCAGAATCCCTTCCCAACAATTTAACTATTAATAGTTGAAAGATTAATAATAATAATAATAATAATAATAATAATAATAATAATAATAATAATAATAATAATAATAATAATAACAATAACAACAACAACACATTTTTAAAAACGAGAGATTAACATTTCAAAAACTAAATAGTTTCGTTGCCAAATTATAGAAAACTTATTTTTAACGGTAAAGAAACGAACAGACTTGATTTCTCTGTATTGTTAACAAAATAGAAACTCACCCTAAGCTCTACTACCACTACAAGCAAAGGAAAGTTCAACAAAACGTGCGCATAGTGAAGCTACATTTACGTCCAGAAGCAAATCAAGGGGCCATCTCAGCATTTGCTCAGTGGATCAGGGAAACTGGACAAAAACCTGATCGAGATGGGGGTCATTGACCCGGAAGTACATGTTTCTTAACCTATAACTACAAATTCTGTGATTCGAAGGGCATGACAAGAAAGTTTCTCTCAAGAGCACAACATACGTACAACAAGCTCCTTATTAAATGGCTATTATATTATCTATTATTTACCAGTTTCCCAACTGCCAGAACCGTATCAACCTTCAGCCACGCAGAAAGAGTCGCGTGCAAAGACAGACAAGGTCGGGTCGAGCGGGGAATGTCAATTTTGCAGAAAATGGTCTGTCCGGTTTAGGTGATAGAATTGGTCGTTTATACGGACTCACTGATGTTTTGTGGTCAATCGATTTTTCTTTATCAACGGCCCACAAAACGTTTATTTTGATTTCACAGCTTTAGGAGAAGTCGTTTACTACATATAGGAACAAGAAGAACTTTCCGATACTAGATCCCCAGAAAATTTCCGTTTTTTGCCGCCGCACAATTCTTTCTCCTTATTTCGTAAGTAGTTCGCAAGAAATCCAAAGAGAGTCGAAGAGAAAAGGTGAGAGGAGTGAAAACAAAAAGGAACATTTATGCCAAAGCTAAGAGCAGTACATCGCATTTGCGTGCGCAGTGCCAGTGGCAGGGGTGGGGGTGGGGGTGGGGCGGGGTGGGGAGCCGGGGTCTAGCGCAGGGCGGCGAGGGCGGTGTGGCGGTGGGGGCGGTGCGGGCGGCGGCGGTGGCTGAGCTGGAGGCGCGCGCACTCGCTCGACGCCGACGGCCGCAGCAGCCCCACGCCCTTGGCCCTGCCCTTGGCCTTGCTCTTGACCTTGGCCTTGGGCCTCGGCGACGGCGACGGCGACGGCGACGGCGACGACGCCTGCGAGTCGCCCAGCCCCGCGTAGCGTCTCGGCGCCGACGCCTCCTGCGGGTCCACAGGCGAATCGACCAGGAGTGCCTTATGTTTGAGACACTAGGCCTTCGCTGAGAAAGAAACTGAATTGATTGATAAGTGATTTTAAGAACACAATAGGTTGTGTAGGTTTGATATTTAATTTTACCAATTTTTGTATTACCATTGTTTTTTTAATTAATGTAGGTATTTTTAGATTTTCTATTTTTGTCAATGTCCTTGGTCTTCAGCCGCTTCTGGGTTTACTCAATCGCTTAAGGCGTATGCCGCGATGGTCCCAACTTTGCTCTCCCAGATGTAAATCTAAAGTTTCTGCCCCCTCGATCTTCTTCATAGTATAAGGAATAATGTAAATATTTCATGTGGTTAGGCGGAAGAGCAGGCCTAATGGCCTGAGCCTTGCCACTAATAAAGACAATTTTTATTATTATTATTATTATTATTATTATTATTATTATTATTATTATTATTATTATTATTATTATTATTATTATTATTATTATTATTATTATTCCTGGTGTCAACTATTAAGATAATTAGTCCAGTAAGTGTAGTACATGTTTTATCGCAGGAAGTGGCGGTGATCTACCTCCGCTAGATGGCGAGATCCGGCGAGGATCTACCCGATTGCTTGCAGGGTTTTCCCCAACCAGGTATCCCCCACCAGCCGAGCACCGCCCAAACCGGGACATGCTCTAACCTCCCGACTGGTCTCCCGGCATGTGTACTGCATGTTAGCGTGTGTGTAAATAAATGTTGCGAATAGGACAAAAAAGGGCAAAGAAAGACCGCGCGCTGTCCGTGGCCCGTTTGTTAGAGTACTGCTCCAGCATTCGCCTGGTGTTGATCGGAGAAATCACGGAAAAATACCGATCAGAGCAGCTTGCTGCTAGAATCCTCTTCCTGAGAGAGACAATCCGACATAGCTGACAAGCTAGCGTCGAAAATTCTGACATCCTCGGGAATTGACCTACGACCTCCTGCTCAGAGGCATTGTAGTGACATCAATTGATGCCCTGAACTACTCGAGCTGGTGATATCTGGCTGAGGAAATCCCCCGCAAGATGACATGCAGGTCGGCGCCGGATCTCACTATCCAGCAGGTAAGGAACACTGCCTCTCTCCGGGATAAAACAATATTTACACTAACAGGATTAGACACTGGACACATCGGGAGCTTTCACGTCACTACAGTGACGTCACTATGATGACGTTCAGGCTTCCGATTAGATGACACCGTATCAGCTGAACTCCTATCTGCCTAGCGTGCTCGTTTGGAAAATTGCAGAAATGCAATTAGAACTTCATGTTGTTTTCCGGCTCATCCTAAAAGGTGTGATCATGTATATTTCAAAATTTTGAGAAAAAACATTTTAATAATTTTTTAAATTACAGAACGGTGTAGTCAAAAGATTTTACCAAATAACTGAAGCAGGTAAGGGCCAAGTGCCGTTATAAGTAAATGGAAGCGGAGCGCGAGTTACCTTGGAGGCGACGCGTGAAGGTCGCCGGCGCCCTCCTCCTCCTCCACCGCCCCCGCGCCGCTCCTGCGGCGACTGCGCAGTCAGCGCGCGCACCTCCTCGTCCTCCTCCGCCTCCGCCCTCGCCCGCCCTGCGCAGCCGCACGCACTCGTTGCGGCTGGTGGAGCCAATGCCACGTCCCCGCTCCCGTCCCCGCTCACGTCCCCGCTCACGTCCCCGCTCACGTCCCCGCTCACGTCCCCGCTCACGTCCCCGCTCACGTCCCCGCTCACGTCCCCGCTCACGTCCCCGCGTACCCTTTTAATAGGTAACTGGATGTAAGTATGCGAGAATGTCAGAAAATAAATAGCATTTAAGAATATAAATAAATATGTAAATATAAGCAGGGTTCAAATGGATGAAATGACACGTCTGTTTCTGCCAGGAAATGTGAACTCAAAAGATGGTAAGAAAATGATAGTGATGAACATTCATGTGTCGGTTTCAAAAGTAGTACCCATGAACAGTAACACAATAAGTACGTGATTTCTTACATAGAAATGTCACTTTCTTAAAATTAATATCACTCATGAAACCACAAAAATAATTCAATCTGCTTAAATTCGTTTCCTACAGAACACATGCTAACAGCTTCATGCTTTACATCGAAAAGTGCCAAGGAAACATTTCAAATTAACGAAGAGAAAGCTACAAAATATCATAGCATATACGATTTCCCTTCTGTTTGGCAAAACTCGACACCCATCCGGGGAAACGCTTAATCTCTCACACGGGCAAATGTACTCATATAAAAATATTAAGTAAGCATAATCTATTAAGAAATAAAAACATCTCAAATCAAAAATGATTATATCTTCTTGGGCGTTGTAACTGCACCCCCAGTAGAAAAGTGTTGTAACTAAAAAAAAAATTGATTTCTCAGGAAAGGGCTTTAAAGGATTAAAATGACATTATCAAAACACGTTAATGAAGTATGTATATCGCTAATAATTGACTCAAATACCCCTAAAAAGAAATGGCACTATTCTAGGATGAAAGAGCATAAAATTTCATTTCAAATAATTTGTGTAAATTTTTTTGAATTACGACACTTTTCTACTGGGGATGGTTCGTAATAAGAGCACACAAGTATTCTAATAGTTCATTGCCTCCGGCGACACGACGGATGTACTGCGAAAACGCATTGTTCCGAGGCCATTGCGAATAGCGTTGCTTGCTACCGCCTCACCGCCTGTTGAATACGGCTGGGCTGAAAACAATCACAACGCTGTACCTATCTGCACCCAGCCATAAAGCCTGGCACTCTACCGGAGGATAGCTGGTATTGCGGTGAAGCGTAAAAGCTGGAAAGAAGACAAGCACAAGCTGCCGTACGCATGCGAGTGAAAATGATACAGTAAGCACGAGAAGAAATAAAAGAGGTCATATTCGTCAACATATTATTTTTATTAAGATAGCCGGCTTTCGACGGCTTTGCCGTCATCGTCAGTCTCGCTGCTTTCGGCAAAATTCGGTAGACTGTTGTCTATAAACACAGTCGCTTTCGAATGCCGGCTATCTGAATAAAAATACTATGTTGACGAAGATGACCTCTTTTATTTCTTCTCATGAGAAAGTAAACAACACCACATCAGAATTCCCACAAGTTAGCACGAACTCGCTTATGACGAATTTCGTCGTAACATCAACAAAACTTCGGTTTCAGTAAGGGATTACGGTAATACGGACATTTATAATATTCAGATAACACGGATTTTTATAACACTAACTCCTATAATTTCGGTCCCTTGGAATTAGTGTTAATGAGGGTTAACTGTAGTTGCTCGACGTGACGTGACAGGCGTGAATGTGGAGCGCAGCGACAGGGTTGTTTGAAGTGCATGTGTGGTAAACGTGATAGTGACAAGTGAAAGTGTAAATAGTAGTTGCAATCACGGTGTAAAGGGGACAAGTGTAAATAGCGCAAATAAATCAGAAATAATAACAGTCGCAATAAACAACGGAAATCTACATTTCAAGCTAGAACGTAACCAATCTAATGTATATAATTTATTTTGCATGTAATATAGACTAATAATCGTACAGTCAACGTCAGTCTGTGAATTTTCGCAGGATGAATAGTACATTTTAAAATAAAATTATACTCGTAGTATTTTTGAGTTTTTACAAAATGGATAAAACCTTGAACGGTATTCTCATCGAAGCATCTTATTACAATGCTGGATTGGTTATGAAACTCTGTCTCACGGCCTCGTTTCATAGTTGTTCAATCTCGTATTTAAAATGTCTTACAATACCAAGCCAATATACAACAATACTTCCTGCCACAACATTGTGGCAGGAAGTATTATTCCTTGAAGGACATCATGGATAAGAGCCCAAACTTTATTGCTTATTTATCCTTGGAAATAGATTTTCTTACACGAGAGCTTTTTTTAAAAAAAATTCAAAATTCATGTAGTATATAGCTTAGTGTAAGGATCACAGAACTTTGAAAATGTGCACAAAATTCACTTCTCCCCATTGCACGTCATACGCAGTTTCAACTGTTTCTTGACGTTAAAAAAATAAAATATATAAATAAATAAGAAATAAATATTTCTACGCTTGTATTATATCGGTTGAAATATGTAAACATAAAAAATGTAAACACCAAAATATGCATTCTTCAGAATTCCTTCAAAACCCTCCCGAGCATAGTTATGAATCATCCAAGAAGTCAAAGAAATGTATACTTGACTATAATTACATTTTACAACGAAATATTATTTCTTTATTATTACCGAAAGTGAAATTTCATTAATTTCACTTAACACAATCTCGTCTTTTGCGTAACTGAATACAAGATTTGGTTCCCACTATCTTTGGAGTGTACGCTGGTAATAGTTAGATCAAAAGGCTGTATGGTGTTTACCGTATGGTGCGGAGTTTCTGCGATGCTTCTGCAAAGGAACGGTTACTTCTAGCTGAGAGAACGACGATGTGGAAGACGTAACACTACTGCGCTGTTTCATGACGCAGCCCAGCACCAGCAAAAGTCCTTCACTATCGTTTCTAAAACTTGGTGACCGTAACCTCGTCAATGTCCTTTAAAAAGAAAAGTTCACTTTTGCTGCTGTGTCAATTTGATTGTCTTGTTCTCGAAGTTGTTGAAACATGCGCAATAGAGGACAGGATTTTTTGTTATTAATGTCGCTGAAATTAGTCTTTTTTGACTAATAGGCATTCGTTTCATGTCACTATAATTTCAGCACTCACGGCATTGAATGTCACCTTTTCGAACACCTACATGAGAAATCCTTTTTCTAAAACTACTTGTAATATGTTTTAAGAGTGGTGTCGATATAACAATCTCAGTTCTTGCACTTCACATACTTGGAATGGAAATGTTTACTTCGCAATTGCGTTCACTTGGAACTGTGTATGACATGAAAAATAGTTTGATTTTAATTGTCACTAGACTCATGTCTCAGTAGCACAGTAAAGATACGCTTTCGTTGGTATTCATGATCGAACAATAACCTGCAATACTTTCGAGATTGTACTCTGTAAAGCATAGCTTGATTTCATTGGTCTCACTGCGATTCTTCGTTTCTACAATAAAAAGTTCCAAGTTACTTACTGCGTCAAGAGCTTCCCCTGATTATTTGCACTTTAATCAAACGTCAATCCACCGAGTACAATTTCTTCTCACAGGATTATCGGAATTTTCTTCACAATTACTAATTTCCAACTAACCATACACTTGTAGCACGACACTTTCACTACATTCCACTGTCACTCAGCACAAAAACACATTTTCATGAAAATACTGGATGGTTATTGTAGAAAATGCCAAGCATCATCGGTGGAAATACAATTCTTCACTCGTATCAAACATGATATTCATGCGATGATACCAAGTAGAATACAGGCACCATTTGATTTCACACTAATATTAACACTCAATTAACACACATACGAAACATACTTTTTTTACATTCAGTTTGGTTTAAAATAGTGGCCCAAAAATTCTTATTATTATTTCATCATAAAAATATATCCAATTTCCCACTACTACTTCGCCATCTAGTGGACATCATCTACACTAAATGATAGAATTATCATTTCTACGGCGTACGAGAAAACTACTCATATTTTAACGGAAACTTTTATATGATCTTATTTCAGGATGTAATTTTGAAGAACATATTATAATAAACAAAACTCTCCATCTTCAATATTGTAGTTGTAGGAAGATCCCGAAAAAGTTGAACTTTTGCAACTTTCGAAAATTCAGATTTCAGCGGTAATGAGACATGCGCTATTATTTCAAGCATCATTTACGCTATCCGCGAGGACAAAGTTTAATCAAAAACGTTGGAGCCATTTTTGAGTAAAGGTTGAAAATGTTAAATGAGGCTTCTTGTAACGTACCTCCTAAAAATTAAAATATCGGTTTTAAACTCAGTGCATCTCCAATTCTTTCAAATATAACCAAGAATATCAATTTTGGAGAAAATCGGTTGAATGTCATAGACGCTACCGCTAATAGTGTTGTTCACAGATCGACACAGACAGACGTTTTGCCCGTAATTGATTTTTTGGACTCAAGAATCCACAAAACATCAATTCTAACTTCACAACGCATTAGAGTTTACTATAAATAGAAACAAGATCTATCCACTTGTTCGTTACGAATGTCTGGCAGTCGAAAATTCGCTATATTAGGGCGCACGATTATCGCGATACTTTCTCTTCTTATGCCACAAAGGTGAGAATTTTATGAGCTTCTTATGGCGCATAGAGTGAGGGTGAGAAATTTTAGAAGAGTAGAACCTGGTCCTATAAGCACATTTTCTTGAAAAAGGTGGAGCCGATCTTGACAAATTGTTATTTGAACGTTTCTGAAAATGCGCCACTTTCAGCTGATTTTCATTCAAAACTTACGAGTTCTTGAGAATTCTTCTGAAAAATCTTTGACATCTTTTGATGCCCTGAGAAATCTACGCCGGTATGAGAAACGTCCCTGGATGGCCAGTTGGTTATGTTTCCTGGCACATCAACTACTGAGCTTAGTCCCGTAAGTGTAGTGCGTGTTTTTCATCGGAAGCTGACGTGATCTGGCCCCGCTGGATGGCGAGATCCGTCGGCTAGCGGGGTTCCCCTAAGCAAGGAATCTCCAGCGGGGCACCGCCCCAGCCGGGACAAACTCTAACCTAAATTAACGTAAACCTACGGCCTCTCGGTATATGTAAGAGTGTAGTGCACGTTAGTGTAAGTTTGTGTAAGGGGTGAGAACAAAAGAAGTGGAAGGAAAGATCGCGCGCGGTCCGTGGCCCATTTGTTAGGGTACTGCTCCGGCATTCGCCTGGTGTTGATCGGAGAAATCACGGAAAACTACCGATCAGAGCAGCCGGCCTCAAGAATTCTCCTCCACACAGCGACTGAATTCGACCTAGCTGAAAAGCTAGTGTCGAAAATCCTACCACCGTCAGGACTCGAAC
Organism: Teleogryllus occipitalis; assembly: GCA_011170035.1. Lineage (NCBI taxonomy): Eukaryota > Metazoa > Arthropoda > Insecta > Orthoptera > Gryllidae > Teleogryllus > Teleogryllus occipitalis. The sequence continues at coordinate 24,850 of BLKR01007507.1, forward strand.
CTAGTACCTCCCGGTCAAAGGCGCTGCAGTGACATCAATTGATGCATTGAGCTACCGCTCCCGGTGCGAGATCCGTCGGCTAGCGGGGTTTCCCCAAGCCAGGAATCTCCAGCGGGGCACCGCCCCAGCCGGGACAAACTCTAACCTAAATTAACCTAAACCTACGCCCTCTCGGTATATGTAAGAGTATAGTGCACGTTAGTGTAAGTTTGTGTAAGGGGTGAGAACAAAAGAAGTGGAAGGAAAGATCGCGCGCGGTCCGTGGTCCGTTTGTTAGGGTACAGCTCCTGCATTGATCGGAGAAACCACAGAAAACTACCAATCAGAGCAGCCGGCCTCTAGAATTCTCCTCCAGACAGCGACTGAATTCAGCCTAGCTGTAAAACTACTGTCAAAAATCCAGCCGCCGTTAGGACCTCCCGGCCAGAGGCACTGCAGTGACATCACCGAGGTGGTCCCCCTGGAGTCCATCGTCACCTGGCGTGGGGCGGCGGCGCGAGGGGCGGCGTGCGGGGGCGGCGAGGAGGTCCGGGGTGCGCGGGCGGCGCTGGGAGCTGCGCCGGATGCCCAGCAGCTCGTCCGCGCGCTCGTTGCCCACCGCCGGCAGGAACGGCGCCTGCCACACACCCACGCACGCCCAGGCTAGCCTACTCTCACACGGGCGTCGCTAAACGTACGTCGTTGCCGTCCGTTGGCTGGCAGGTCACACGAGCACACCGTCGCGCGACGGACGTCAAATGCAACGCAACAGACGCCCGTGTGAGCAAACAGGAAAGCCGCGGAGTTAGCAATAGTGCGACACATTAGAATGATACTTATAAAAGAAAAGAGGAGATAGTAGGTTCACGATATTAATAACGACAGCCTTTCGAAGGGAACATTTTACACCCCCTTTCAGATTCTATGCAATGACGGCGAGAATTTTTTATTATTTCTGAATGTTCGAGCACAGATGTGCTGTGGAAAACCCATGATCATTTTAAACGGTAGTATATCATACTGAAGTGTGCTAAACCATCGGAAGAAAAGCTTACATATGCACTTAATTAATCTTTCGAAGAACCTTCCCATTGAATCTATTAATTTTATGAATGGAAAAGCGTATGCCTCGTTCAACGTACGTACGTTCGTTCAGAATTCAATGTACGTACAACGTACGTCGCTACTAACCCTTGTGATATACACCCTATTTCTACGCTTAAAATTTAAGAAGCTACAACATCCGTCAGGAAATCTAAGAACATACCACATCCGTCATATTGTAGCGGCTAACGTCCATTGGCTGCTACGCGACAGATGTTGTTGCCAACGGACGTCAGTGCGTCACAGAGCGCTAGTGAGCCACGACCCTAATGCGTCCGTTCCGTGCTACGACGGACGTACTTTCACGTCCGTCTTTTAACGCATGTGTGGCACTAGCTTTAGGGTCATGTTTAGCAGCAACACATTTTATCTATTCAATTCGTTACGTATCTCAGCTCGTCACCACCATTACTACCGTAAGTGGAGTGTATATTCTACATCTGGAAGACAGCGTTGTGAGATCCGGTAGCTAGAATGAGAGATCCGGTGCCGACCTAAACGAAGTCTGTAGGGTATTCGTCCTCCCTGTATCCCCACCCCAGGCAGACAAGGTCTAAGCTCCCGACCGGTCTCTCGACCTATGTGTGAGTGCAGGGCATGTTAGTGTCTACGGGTGAGAGGACACAAGGGGGCAACGGTAAGGAAGGAAAGTTCGGAAGTGGTTCTCGGCATGGATGTTAGAGTATTGCTCTGTTATTCGCCTAGTATTGAACGGAGAAACTACGGAAAATTCGTTTTTAGATTAAAGGCATAGTGTAGTACATTTGTTTATCAAATGTTTCTCATGAGAAAATAATACACTAATATTTAATTTAGAAGCGTTAGTAGAAGATGCGGAACGTTTTGTGCATGTGAATAGTTTTAGGAAGTTTTGATCATAGAATGCTATTAAAATTCATAGGTTTTGCAAAATCTCTGTAATGTACGATAATGGGCCTTTTAAAATATATTTCTTATAAACATAATATACATTTGTTAAGCGGAGAAAAGATTGAGTTAAGCTCACCGAATAGTGAGTTAGAAAAACAATTTACAGAAAATAACGTAATTATTCATACTTTCAGAGGTGCATCCACAATACATAAAATTTAAAATGAGGAAAGTCAAGTCGGGTTTGCTGCTTGAAGTCTTAAAGATAATTTTATATTTCACTAAAAAATGTATACTCTGCTTCGCTTTTTATTGCTGAATGTAAGGCAATTAGTAAATGAGTAGATCGTATAATTCATATTGATTATGAGAAGTACGTCCTCTTCTCTGTCCCAGAGAATGCACATAGATCTTTGGAAAATGTAAATATTCAGAGTTTAAAAAACTTCTTTAATTTAACTACTACTTTGATGAATGTGGTGATGGCACATGTGAATGACCACAATGAATGTTGGCACATGTACACTATACTGGATTCTAAATTAGGTTAGTTTGGTTCCCACTGAATAAAAGTATAATAGGCATTGAAAAATCGGATAAATAGGCTAAAGAAACGTCAAAGATCTTCATTCTTAATGAACCAATATCTTCTGTTGTGATAGCGGGATTAAGCAGCATAGTTCAAAAACTAAAGCTAATCTGATTGATGAGAGTGTCAGTAAATGATGTTTTTATTTTTACAATTGTTTTTGTAATTAGAATTAACTTTGGTTTTAGAAATAGACGTTCCCTTAAAGGATATTATTAAAATTAACAGAATAAATGTAATCATTTGTCATTGAATTGCAGTTTATTTTAAAAAACGCTGTTACTAACAATAGTAAATATACAAGCGGAGATATGGAAGTTACTGCTGTGCACGTCTTTTGTCAGAGCTCTGTAGGTGTATAAAAAAGAAAGTAGAGGTGCTACAGAATGGCACAGACTTTCTCGTAGCAAATTTTTCTTATTTCCTTATTGTGGACTGGCTTTAAGGTCTTGCCACACTCTCTCGTCAGCTGCCATCTATCGTCGCCCAAAATGTTTTTTGACATTTTCTCAATTTTTTGGTTTCCTAATAGTAAAACCGAAATATACCTTCAAGATTATTAAAGAGGACAATTTCGTCCTAAATAGAAATTTTCATTGAAAAATTTGAAGCCTTTTTAAGAAAATGGCGATTAAACGTTACTGTAAATGCGAAATTTGAAGTCCTATTTCACAGGAATCTATTGAGTTTTCGAAAAACTTCATTTGACGTCATTTTAAGCACTTTCACTCACAAATTTAATCAATCGATGGAAATGTCCATTTAACGGCGTGTGAGATATTTCGCAAAAATACATTTTTATAATTTTTGAAAAAACAAATAAATGCACGAAAATGAACTTTACGTCAAATTAAACAGTGGAATTAGCATATCGATTCGAAAATTCGAAGAAAAAATGTGGAACCATTTTTTCTGAAATGGCGTTTGAACGTTTCCTAAACTACGGAATTTTTAGCTCAATTACACACAAAACTGTTGGGTTTTGAGAAACTTTATTTAACATTATTTAAAGCACATGTACTCATAAATATAATACTGTGAAGAAACCGCCTCTAATGTAAATATTATAGACGTGGGAGACAAGTCAAAAATATTACATTTTTGTAATTTTTGAAAAAACAATGAATAGAGCAATATGACGTTTATGTCACCGCCTAAGATAGCCCTACCAAAAATTTTAAAAAAATTGGAGCCGTTTTTGAGCATATCTTTTTTTTTTAATTTTTACTTTCTCGTGTACGTACTACGTACGTATATACAGAGTAATATACGTAGTATAGAGAAAGTTATGTAATGCTTCGTGAAAAAACGGTACCGTTATAAGTGTATTTTACTCTATTCTTACAAAGAAATTTAAAGAAAAATTTGGAACCGTTTTTAAGAAAATTTTGAAAATGTTTGGGGGGCTTCATGTAAAGTACCCCCAAATTTTAAAGAATGTTTTTCAAAATTTCAAAGCTTCAACTGGAGCCCGATGGATGGACAGGGTTTTCTTCAATTTGGAAAAGATTGTACGTGTGGTTTAGGCGCTAGTAGTGTTCACAGACCGACGGACGGACGGACGTGTTGCGTCCAATTAGTTTTTCAGCATCAAGGGCCCACAGAATAGGTATTTTGGCTACACCACGTGTTAGAGGACTTTTATTTCTTAATTTAGCAACTGAATTTATCTACTTTTTCGCTATCAGGGCCCGGCAATGAATTTTTTCTGCCGAAAATTCGCCGTTTTTTCGCGCAGCATTACATAACTTACTCTATACTTGGGAAATAAAATTTTTTAATAAGTCAATGAAGTGTAATATACAGGTATGTTGAGGTAGATTCAAAATTTTATTTCCCAACGATTCAATACTTGTGAATATTGTTAAAATTAATATCATGTAAATAATTGGTTTCTAAGGTTTGATAGTCTGTATTCCCTATATGTTCTACATATTGATTATTTGTTTTCACTCTGTTTATTGGTTTAATTTAATCCTGGCTTATAACTGATATTAAAGCCAATTAAATTTTCTAGAATTGAAATTGAACGCTAACGCTTAACCCTTTCCGATAAATTTCTCCAAATTTGAGTTTGGATCGATCAGGCCGATTTCAAGACCCTCGAATTTGAAGCGGATATTTAACTTTTGGGGGCACTTAACATAATATTTTAACAAGATTCTCTTTTTTTCAAAAATGGTTCCAATTTCTTGGATTATTTTTTTTCTCCAATAGATCAAAGAACGTCAAAAAAGGGCGCAGGTCTCATTTTCGTTAACAAATTCAACTCTGAATTTTCGAAATTTGCAAAAGTTCAAAATTTATTTCGTCTCTTCCTTCAACTACAATATTGAAGGAACAGGTTTTTTGGTGAAATGAAATCTGTTCTACCAGTACTGGAAACATAAATTGATCGCGGCCGTCTGCGGCTAAGTTCAGCTTTTGCACGGCTTGGACAGCCCTTGTCATGACGAAACGTCGCAGGCGGAGCCTCACAAACCATCGTAGCCAATCTCAACGCAGGGGGGAGTGCCCTAACAAAATTACGTCGTACAAAATGGCGGGCGCCGCCAGTTCAGATGTGGAAGTATTTTCAAATGAAAAATACATGAAAGAAACACTTCAATGAACATGAAAGTAAATTCATTGAAATATATATGAACTCATAGCACTTAACCACTGTTAACACAATTCTTTTTGAAGAAATTACATTGATATCAGATAAAATAACACTAATTTTAGAACAATTACGTTCTTATAGATATTTAAATTCCAATATTCTTGTCCAAACGCAATTTATGAACTTTATCAAATGACCAGTTTACTACAGAATTTTGCGATAAGAAAAACGATTATAATTGCATATTTTCAATTGTTCATATGTATATTACATTTGCAAAAATGCAAAATACTGTCTTTCTCGAATCGTTAGGACTTCTAGGGAACCATTTCAATAAAAGAAAGTAAAATTCAAAGACCAGCTGTATATTTCTCATTAAAGTAACAATTTAATTTTGCAACAATTAAACTACAATTTGCAACAATTAAACTAGATATTAAGCAGTTAATTTGCATCTCATGTCAAAATTGTTATTTTGCTATCATCATATCAGGCGCAATTTGGGGACACTCCCCGGCAGGAATAGCGCACATTTCGGAATTGTTTATAAAATTTTTAATTGTTGAAAAATTGTTAATTCGCAGTTTTTGGTTCTGGGACATCAGAAAACCCTTCCCACTTTAGAATTGCAAAATTTGGAAATTGTTTATAAATTTTTAAATTTTACAAAAATAATATTGCTTTTTTAAAATTGCCTTTAAACAAGATGTAAAATTCCGCAATCCGATTAGCGCTTTCTTTCGTTTTCGAGATACGTAAGTGTTTATAAGAAATTAGCATGTCATGGCAACTATTTTTTTGGCAGTTCCCACGTTAAGCTTTTCTATAAACCGTTTTGCAACGGCTCGCTTAGTTTCTCCGGCAAATACATTTGAAGTTCCTAACGGGGTGGAGGGGACAAGCGTCCACAACGCTTGCATTAATTGCCACTAAAATTGTTGCTGGTTAAATATTCCTGGTTTTCAGCTCCTTAATTTTTCATTTTAATCTAAATACTTTAAGTTCCATTTGTTTAACAATTACAGTATAAATTTTAAAATACTACTCGAGTCGGCTACTGAACAATCTTCAACTTGGGAGCAAGAAAGGGTCATCAATTGGCTTCCAGAAATACCTCACGGTGAAAATTGCGTCCTTCCTCCACACGTTTCAAGGCGAAATAGGCTGAGCTTGTAAGCGTAAATCGTAACACTCGCTTTCCCTCGAGAAAGCCTTTATCCACCTTCTTAGGAAGCCAATTCTTTACATATAAAAATGTGGACAATTTTTTAAATTAAATATACAAGAAAACAATAATTTTGCATTAATTGTCTTGACGTATAAATATAGACATTGAAGCTTCCGGCTCCTCAGTATTCACACGTTCCAAATACGAAATACATTGTTATAACATTCACAATTTCATTCTAACCAGTAAGTCTGCTGCCTTTAGAAGCATATAGCATCAGCATGGAATATGCGAAAAAGTAATAATACTATTATAATATTGTATTGACATATGTTTATTTATGGACATTTGTAATTGAAGGAATGTGAACTTACGTATGCAGTTAAATAAATTTCAATGAAGGTGCAAAGTTTGCAAATAAACATGTTTTTAAAATTCAATTATTCCAAGTTCAGAACAATTCCTAGACGCATTCTTTTCCATTCGACACTAACACGCCAATGATTTTTGACACTACCCTCTGAATCGAAGTGGATTGTTTGAGGTCATCGCTTATCGCGTCAAAATCATGGAAGTTTACACGTCTTCGAAATACGTATACGCCGAGGTCATCTTCATGAAACACAGAAAATCTCATATGAAAAAATCAGTCGTCATTTCAACAATGAAGCTACTACGACATAATAATCATAATATCCTCAATTTCGTTTACTTATTGTGTTCTTTCGAGCGTGCTCCGTGTCTCTGAGTAGCAAACATTAACATAATCGTTCAAATTAAAAGTAACGATTTAGGATGAAAATTTAGGATGAAGAAGTTCACATCTCCTTATAATTGTTTGTAGAAAGTCATATCAGGTTAGTATTATTGTCAATAAAACTGTAGTTTTATTTAATTTGAAATAATTGCTTGGATATTTTGGGGTTTAATTAAGAAAATATAGCTACCCGAAGCTGACGCTATGAAAAGTAAATATTTCGAGGTTTCCACTTCGAGACGTATTTAGTCATCCCTATTCATTCGCTTAGTATACAGCAATCCCTTTCATTTATCATCGATCAAATTACATAGGCTTTCTAATGTTTATATGATACCGGGTGTCCCACCAAATATGGACCACCCCCATAACTTCTAAACGGTTCAGGGTATGGAGTTGCAGTTTTCGCTGAACAATGCAATTCTTGGGGCAGGTAACATGCTGGTAGAGGAATTCTCTATAATAGTTTTAGTTTTCGAGAAATTTAATCATCTCTGATTTTTTAAATTGAACTATATATTTTTTCAACAGCAATGTTATCATCATGAATATTGGAATAAAATGATTTATCATATGTTAGTATTTTAAGAGTAATTTGAGTATAAAATTAGATTTTTTGGTATCAGATTTTCAAGTAAACGGGTAGCCTTTGCAACAGTCGCTGTTTTGGGAAGGTGGCCTTCGCGACGTTGATACTGTTTTGTGAAGAGAGGAGTGTGAGAGAGATGGCCGTGTAGGATGAAGGTGTAATTGCAGCAATTCATGATCTTGACATGAAAAACTTATGAACAAACATCAATTTTAACGATCTGAATGAGAATTTTTTCCCAGTTGTTCATCTGAGTTGAACTTTTCTTCTTCTGAAATTCCAAATCAACGATAATCGAAAAGAACGAAATAAAAATATTGTAGCGAAAACGATAATAATAATAAAATTAATAATAATAATAATAATAATAATAATAATAATAATAATAATAATAATAATAATAAAGGTCATTTCTAAATTTACAAAACTCGAACTCGCTCGAAAGCAGAAACAAGCTATCACTTTAATATATGAGAAGCGAATGAATTCTTAAAGATTTTCATTGTAATATCTTGATTAATTCATCAAATAATAGATAGGTAGACATTTTCTCTTATTATTCACAGTAACTTAACTTCCTATTTAAACACGTACTACCAGAAGAACAAAGTAATAAAAAACTTGAAATACTCTTGACAGTTCTATCAGTGTAACTACCAAACTTTAACAAAAATGCATATCTGCATTCGCTACTGTTCATTCTGATTAGAGTTTCTCATTTCATAGCGCCAAGTGCTGCCTCAAACTTGAAAATGCAGAAGACGGAAGTGTACAGTTTTCTTTTCCATTCAAGAACAGCAGTCGTATGGTTGAAAAGTGGACGAGTGATCATTTTAATTAAAAATGACATTTACCAACGAAGAGACGGTGGTTGGCTTCTTATTCAGTTTGAAAATTGATATTTATTATTATTAACATCTTCTTTACGCTACCAACTTTTGATATCGTTCTTTGGAACGATCAATGTTTTGAAATTTTAGTAGAAGGCAAGTTAAATCCAAATAAATAAATGGAAAATGTCTCCCATTCTGATTGTCAACATTGGTATTTCTTAGTGTGATGTCTGTGCCATCACCAAGAATTACTGTAGTTATGCCTCTTATCCCCCACTGCCACCCCTCTCAGTCAAGACGCAACAGTCTAGACGTCGTGATGGCCACCTTCCCCAAAAGCGAGAGTTGCAAGATCTGCTACACGATTACCTGTTTAATTCAAAATCACATGTCAGAAAGCCTAATTTTATACTCAAGTTACTATCAAAATATTAGCAAATGATACATCATTTTAATCCTCTTTTCATGGTCTATCCATTGCTGGTGATAAAAATATATAGTTCCATTTAAAAAATCGAAGTTGATTATATTTCTCGAAAATTAAAAATATTATAGATAATTTCTCTACGGCTCGTTACTTGCCCCATGATTCCTCATTATTCAGCAAACACTTCATTTCGATATCCTGAACCGTTTAGAAGTTGTGGGGGTGGTCCATAGTTGGTGGGACCCCCTGTTTATGTAATAACATTAGAACTGCATTCTCACGGGCAGGAATTCGGGCTCTGTAATTATTCTCTTTTGCGTGTAACCTACTCTGTGGTGTGTGAAAGTGTATTTATTTATATATTTATTTTTACTTCCTCGTAAACATTCGGAGTAACAAAAGTAATATTTAGAGAGGTATTTATGTAATGTTGCAGTAACTCGATGTCGAGAATTTAATGGAATTACACGTTTTGGGGTCTTAAGTTACCAAGAGAGTGTTGTTATTATATCAAAACGTCCGTCTCTCCGTCCATGTGTCTGCTGGTCTGTCTGTCTGTTTCTGTGAACACTAGTGTGTAAACTATTCGTAGAATTTTTGTCAAAACTAATTTTCCATTAACGATCTGGCCCGAATCGGGGCCCTGCGATTTTGAAAATAATTCTTTAAATTTTGGGGTAATTTAGTTGAAGCCCCAGGGAAGCATTTTCAAACTTTTCTTAAAAATGGCTCCAAAGTTTTTCGACCTACATATGTAACCACAGTCGAACATCCGCCAACGTCGGAACTCTCGGGCCTGGCGGTCAGTAACGTTACAGGGAAAACTGTAACGATGCCTGAGCTATCGAGCTATCGCAACGTTTGCAACGTGTACTTAAAAACATTGTAAGTCTTTTTCCATACAAAGTTTTAATTTTTCAATATTACAAATATTCAATGGTTTCATATTATTCGTGCGCATAGTAAATTTAACTTAAGCTTCCTGCTTGAACCGTGTGTAACAAATCGGACAAATTGTATATTTGAAAAAATTATTACAATACAATTAATTAATTATTACAATTAATACAATGAAGATCTCTTGAGTGACAAAATGATATTCCTCTAAAATTGAAAAATGTACCGAAACGAATGTTTGCTATTCTGGCAGTTTTCTGTGTACTATTCGTTACTTCTGTGAATGTAGTCTGAAGATTACACTGCGTTAGACGAATGATAATTATACATATTTCTTTCTTAATGTAATCTGCTCTTCATTATTAGTCTTTCAAATCATCTCATGTGCACGTTTCTTAAAATATGAGTGTTTTCGCAAACGTTTGAGTTATATAGTGACAATATATATGTTTTCGAACACCACCAATACACATGCTGGAGATTTATTTCCAAGTGCAATCGTTTTATATATGAAATTTTAAAATACGTTTTATTTAGAATTTTGTCTGAAATAAACAATTGCTTTTACGATTTTTCGAAAGAATTTTCTGGCATCAAGAACATTGTAATATTCAAAACACTACATAAGTGACCTGCCCAAGGACAATATCGTAGCGTATTTGGTTGGGTGGCTTCTTCTTGTGTTGAAGATCTCGGGTTCAAATCCTAGCCTGCACTACTCATTTTTTATTCTGTACATTAGAGTATGTATCTGACAAATGACTTTGAAATCAGTTGTAGACGTGGAATTTTATATATCGTTTTGCTTTTCAATAATTATATATATTTTTGTCTCTCAGCCGTGTCTCTGACGTTTCCTTAAGGTTTATTAGAAGAATGAAGTGTTAGTAGTATAAAAGTTGTAATATATTACGTAACCGTTACCAATAAAACAAGAAAATAAGACCGGTTTTTTATTGTTTGTATTGGTAGTCAGATGAATAGAAAGTGAATAACTGCGTCAATGGTAGGTGCTTTTTTCAATTAAATATTTTTGAGAATCGACTAATTACCAGCTGCACTGAAACCCTTATTTTCCGAAAGAAAGCTGTAACGGCTATTCAAGCCAGCAGTGTAATTTTTGTTATCCTAGCTGGGAAGCGATAACCGAGCAAGTGGCAACAGCTCAGGATTTGGCAACAGGGCATTGGACACAGGAGGTCTGTGGCCGCCGCTTGGCCCTTTAACACAAGGATGGTTTCTTCATTGTAGGAAAGAAAGTGAGAGGGAATTATGTGAGCTTATTGCACTCGTCGGTCACAAATCATATGCGACCGCGCCATGTGTCTGCCTGAATTTTGACATTTGCAAACACGTTAGGAACGTATGTTAGCACGGTGTTTAAAAAATCTGTTCCTCAATGCTTCTGTGCGAAATTGGTTGTATTTTGATCTGTACGATAATTCGTAAACGTGTTTTAAATTAAAAATTTCACAAAACAATATGAATATCGTCAT
>BLKR01007508.1:0-36159 GCA_011170035.1 Teleogryllus occipitalis
TTAGGATTTATTTAGGATTTATTTAGGTTTTTGTTTAGGATTTGTTTAGGATTTGTTTAGGATTTGTTTAGAATTTGTTTAGGATTTGTTTAGGATTTGTTTAGGATTTGTTTAGGATTTGTTTAGGATTTGTTTAGGATTTGTTTAGGATTTGTTTAGGATTTGTTTAGGATTGGTTTAGGATTTGTTTAGGATTTGTTTAGGATTTGTTTAGGATTTGTTTAGGATTTGTTTAGGATTTGTTTAGGATTTGTTTAGGATTTGTTTAGGATTTGTTTAGGATTTGTTTAGGATTTGTTTAGGATTTGTTTAGGATTTGTTTAGGATTTGTTTAGGATTTATTTAGGATTTATTTAGGATTTATTTAGGATTTGTTTAGGATTTGTTTAGGATTTATTTAGGGTTTATTTAGGATTTATTTAGGATTTATTTAGGGTTTATTTAGGATTTATTTAGGATTTATTTAGGATTTATTTAGGATTTATTTAGGATTTATTTAGGATTTATTTAGGATTTATTTAGGATTTATTTACGATTTATTTCGGATTTACCGCCTCGGCCAAAGGGCCGAAAATCACCTTTAAGCAGCGCCTGCCAATGCAGTGGTCGCACATCACCTGCGTCGCCTCCAGCGCCCTCGCCCCGCCCCCGCCCCCGCCCCCGCCCCCGTGCCCGCCCCCGGCGCCGTCCTCGCCACGCCCATGCCCATGCCCACGCCTCAGCCAAAGCGAAGGCGTCTGGCGGAAAGGGCGATATGGATTTCCTATAGGCAGGGACGTATCGCCCTTCCGCACGCACCCTCCCCCGCGCCCGCCCCACCCGCCCCCTCCCGCTCTGCCCTCTGGCAGGCGGCCGTGCGTTGCCCCCGCGTTGCATGCGTGACTTGGGAAGACTCTGGGGGAATATGCATTCTCTTTAGTAGAGGGTAATTTATTATGGAATGTAAAAATTATCCAGGCTGGTCGTTTATGTATCAATGCCCGAACTAACAAGTCTGTGTTCTTGTAAGCTTTTGTAACTGTTTTCGAATAAATGCTACAAACATTTAGGGCAAGTAATGAGGACGAAAATGATGAATTTGCCAATGAAGTAGTGTGAAATTGAATAGAACTGAATGCTACGTGTATATCTATCGACCGTGGTCCCTGATGTTTAGGCAACCACATTTGCACAGGTGTTTTTCGTTTACATAAAATCTCCTTGGCATTAAATCGAGACCTGCCGAATATCTGTGTAAGAGTGGTGTTGTAAGAAATTTCCTTCTACATGTTCTTAACAAAATGTGATTATTTGCCACCGCTGTTCATGCCCTAGAAGTTTGTAAAATTTATTCTGAGACATCTGGACTAATGTGAATGTGTGTGTTTGTTTGTTTAATCAGGGTGCTAATTTGTAAGTTTTTGTGACGTTTCATCTCATGTGTTGATGGTCAAAACAAGGAAGGAGACAGAATGCGACATCCCGGCTATCCTTATAAATTTATAAATTATTATTTAAAAAGGGTTTAGAAACTGCAGAGAGAGAATAAAATCCCTTTTACGCAACTATGAAGCCATGGAGAAAGTCCCTAGGAATCGATTTGTTAAAACGCTAGAGCGTAGGCACTGAAAGATCTTGATGAGTTTCAACGTAACACATAATCTACTTGAGTTTATTGAGCAACCAGAGTATTTCTGGGGGAGGGAATCTCGACGATCTTGAGAATATTTTCAACAGACTTGATATTTCTTTTTCATTCATACTGGATATATATTTTTATTTATTGATGTATGCTTTTTATGAAACACTGAACTACTTTCGTTGCTATTAAAAATTAGTAAACACAATATTTGTGAATACGTTTTATCGGCTTCTATGGTTCTGAAGCCCAATAAGATATTCCTTTTTTGACTGCGTTACTTTGATCTGACATCCTAAATATTCTAAATTATCTGACATTCTAAATATTCTAAATTAAAATGTAATAAATAAATAAATACCTTCTGACTTATATATACCGTCAGTTTGATTCGTAGACGTGTGTGAACTACTCTTCTGATTAATAAACCTGATTTGTTTGATACAATATCTCAAACATTTATTTTGAATAACGGTTATTTAAGAGCAAGTGTTCGTAAGAAAACAATACACATAATATGAAATAATTTTGAAGTATTTATTTTAACATTCACAATTCTGGCTATCACAATCGCCATCTTCTTTTCGTTGTACATACGCTATTTTGCGAAATAACTCCCTCTTCTACGAAAAATTCCGCTTCTGCCAATATCACAACGTCTCCGTGGCCGTTCTTTACGTCGTGGCGAGCGTTCATTACGTCTCGTCCATGGGTCGCGACGCGGGATATGGAATAGCCTGAGCGTAGGGGTCGGAGGCCCTGTGATATCGCACATACATCTCCGGAGCAGCGAGCTCCATATATTTAATGAGTTCATGAAGCAAATTCGGGCAGCGAGCAGCAACTCAATTCCGCTGATAAGGAAGCGCGTGGGGCCATTACCAGGCAGTGCCCATCTCCGCTGACCGTCCCCCTCCCCCCTCTGCCCTCCAGGGCCCCACACTGAGCGTACCCCCGCCTCGTCCCCTTCCCAAATTGATTTATTTTCCCATTTTGTCGTAACCAGGAACTCTTTTATGTGGGCAAGTCCTGAGTTTGGCTTGCGTTGAAGTTGCGTAATCAAATATAAGGCTGTGATTTACAGAGTAGTTATGCAGTACAAGTACTATGGGGTCACGGCATGCGATTCGACCTTTGTTGTTGGATGAGGAAATACAGCTCTGTCTACAAGTCCAACAGTTATTTTGAGAAGTCCTCTTCTGCTTTATTTGTACATGTTGCACACGAAGACATGTCTACAGGGAAATAAATCTGGTCCATCAGAAACATCCAATTTCGTCACGGGAACGTTCGTAGCAGACCTCGATAAATTGGATTTTGATATCTTGACTATTTGTGTACCTTATTCTATTTTTTCCTTTCATCCCTCTAATTAAACAATCGTATAAATTTATCTTTGAATTGGAACCAAACTCATTTTCTATGCGCGTTTCTGAGGTTTGCCTTCTTATATTCTTATTTTTTTGGGTCTCGTTAGTTTGTTCTGACCTTTCTCTGAATGAACAATGTTTGGATGAATAGGAGGGGTGAAAGATAATTATTAATGAGTTTTATCTAACGGATGATGTTCAGGTAGGATATGTTAAGGGTATGATCGACTGATTGTTAGTGATTCCGGGCGCGTCAACTACTCTGGTCATTAGTCTTGTTAGTGTAGTGCGTTTTTTTTGCTTGGGACGTGGCGGTACTCTTCCTCCGCTGGATGGCCAAATCCGGTGCCGACCTACCGTCGGTTAACGCGATTTTCCCCAGCCAGGTATCTCCCACAAGCGGGACACCACCGCAGCTCGGACAGGTTCTAAGTCCCCGACCGGTCTCCCGGCATGTGTAGTGTCTATTAGTGTGTGTGTGTGTGTGTGTGTGTGTGTGTAAGAGGTGATGATAGAACAAGGAAGAGGAAGGAATGATCGCGTGCGGTCCGTGGCCTATTTGGTAGGGTACTGCTCCGGCATTTGCCTGGTGTTGATCGGAGAAATCACGGAAAACTGCCGATCAGAGCAGCTGGCCCCTAGAATTTTCCTCCACACAGCGACTGAATTCGACCTAGCTGAAAAGCTAGTTTCGAAAATCCTGCCACCTTCGGGACTCGAACCTAGGACCTCCCGGTCAGAGGCGCTGCAGTGACATCAGGTGATGCACTGAGCCACCGCTCCCAGTTGAGGGAATGAGAAACCAACCAATCTGATGCACTTAGTGAAAACACTCGTACTTGCACGGTTTTAATTCCCAGTCTTCGCCAGCACGCGTTTACCCCACATGCTGAAAACTCTGTCCCTTCGCATGTTATAAGCCCCTGCGGTGACGGAACCGGTGTTAAGTTGCGAGGAGATGCGAAAATTTGTGACTCGAGAAACTTGAACCAACACGAAATTTTGCTGTTTTCTGGATGTTTCTGTGATGCTTTTTCTTTCAACTGGAAATTGAAATTCCAGAGAAGAGAAGACAGATGTTTTGTGTCATTGTCCGGGAGGGTCAAAGGTATATCGAATTTCTTCATTTCCTGTCTACCGAGCCAATCTGCTTTTCAAGAGGGTGCACGACCCAGTGTGAAATTTCAACACAATCGGTTTAACTCCTGACTCGTCACAAAGAGAAAAGCCTTTCTTAGAGCGTGAAAAATATCACTGCTCTCTCACAATAGATTAGATGAACGTTTCGTTTTAGCTTAATCAGGTCTTAACGTTATAAAAACAATTTTTAGGATTTCAAACCAGGTTTCTGTATTTTATAAATTTTTAAAACGTTCATCTTGAAAAACGTTTTCTCGCCAAAAAAATTAACACAAAATAGACATTTTATGATTCTCGTGTATTTTTATACACAAACATTTTCTTTAAAACGTATATGAGACTAAAGAATGAAGTAGTTCCAATTGATATTTGATAAATAAACTTTCTTTTGAATTGCCTTAAAATATACTGCAATGAGGTAAAACAGCACTCTGTGTCACAGAAACTATGAGTTGCGAACTTCATATAGGTCATTTCCTTGTCTGTTCAAGTCAGTTCTTCTACCTTCTTACAAGAAAAAAATACGACCTATTCATTGATTCAATTTTTTCAGAAGTCATTGAGACTATCAAAGCCAGTTCATGTGTTTTGCCTTATAAAAACTAATGACTGGCTTGCAACAGCAAAAGTGATGCTGATCAGAACCTCACAAAATGGATTTTCAAAACGAGTACGCTCAATGATCAATAATACATAAAATCCTCCCGTTTCACACTGCAAAAATGGACTATTTTTACAAAAACGGTAATTTTCGAATACTGCAATAAGTAGTGTAGTATATAAGGATACAGAGGACAACAGTTTTTTGGAAGAATATGAAAATAAGTTGCTTTTTCAAAACGCAACGTGAATAGCAAATATGATATGTTGGGCGACCTCTTCTTTGAATCCTTGTTGAAGCAACACGTTAGCTGTGTTGTAAGCTGGGACTCACGTACATGATAATTCTGTTGGTACGTGCACTATGAGAAAATGTGAAATAACATATTTTTATTTTTCAGTCAAAATGGAAACTGTTTCATCCTTTTTTTATTTTCCCGAGTTCCTAAATAACCATCAAAACCACTTCTCACAAGACGTGAAGCTGCATAACTTACTGTAACATTCTGCGCAAATTGGAAATGAATAATGCGGATTAAGTATCGCCTGGCGGTTGTGTAGGGCCTCGGGGTAAACGTGCACCCAACAACGCGTTACACCAAGTTCGTATCCTGCGTTAAGGCAATTAATTTCCAGCTCGCAAAATATAATCCTAGAGCCTCAATTTATTAAATCTAATCCTATTGAACTACTCGGCTCTTTTGTGAAAAAAAACCTACTCTTTTCCTGCAGAATTACAATAAATGATAACATCTAGTTCAAATTTCTCTACATTTGATGATTTAGAAGAGGGAATACTGTTCTGCTGTAGTGTAGCAATGGCGACAATAATCCACATGGCAGCCATTTTCCTTATTGGTAATTAAATATATACTTCATAATTTTCACGAATTTATACTAAAAATAATATACCACAATATCGTAATGTAATGTCATAAAAAAGTGTTTTCATAGGAAATTGCTGAACTGGGCCCTAATCGTCAGCTTCCCATCATATCATTTATGTGCAAAATACGCTATATTTATTTGTTTGGAAAATAACTATTTTGTATTTACGCTTTGAAAATCTATTTTACAAAACATCTCTCATACCTTTCTGTAGTATGAGTTAAAAGCTGCCGTATTTTCCGTCATTGTGAGAACGTATTCCTAACATTTGTATCACCTCATTTGCAACTCTACTAGGGCACATTCTCACTAGCTTATTTGCTTTACTCCCCTTGCTTGGTTTTGTTTCGCGAGTTGAATTGCAATCGACTCGGCGAGAGGGTTGGCAGCAGCTTAAATAACTTTGTTTCCGTCTACTCATTAATGGCATGCGAGAATGTCGGGATCCATAGAATTCCTGTACTAAAGTAGCTTCCCTAATCATTTCTCTAAAAAGGAGGGAGGTCACGGCAGAAATTCCTGTTCCCGAAACCAGCGCTTCTCGGATGCTGAGTCGGGTGCATTAGATCAGGGGTGACCAACAGGCGGGGTTCGCGCCGAACGTGGCACGTTGGATGAATACCAGCGGCGAATTGAAGTAGCCATTGAAACACCAGACATTGAAGTACTATTGGTTTAGTGGTGAGTTATAGTTGACATTTACATAATTGAAACGATTGAACGCGTTGTCATTGTCAACAATACTATATATTTCAATAATAGCAGATTTCGATGGCTTAGCCACCATCATCCGTTTTCTGCTATCTGGAAGTCACAAAAGCGACTACGTCGGTAGTATTATTGAAATAAATAGAATTGTTGACAATGACAACGCCTTCAATCATTTCAAATAAAGTACTAACCATTTTTTTTACATTGACTCTCTCAGGTAGGTTGGTTGGTTGGTTGTCAGTGATTCCGGGCGCATCAACTACCGAGGTCATTAGTCCCGTAAGTGTAGTGCGTGTTTTTCCTCTGATGGTGGCGGTGATTTCACACTGGATGGCGAGATCCGGCGCCGACCTACCGTCGACTAATGGCGTTTCCCCCGTACCAGGACTCTCCCACCAGCGGGGCACCGCCCCAGCCGGGACAAGCTCTAAGCTCCCGACCGGTCCCAGCATGTGTGGTAGTGTAGTGCATGTTAGTGTAAGTGTGTGTGTAAAGGGAGAGGATCGGACAAGGAATGGGAAGGACAGATCGCGCGCGGTCCGTGGCCCGTTTGTTAGGGTACTGCTCCGGCATTCGCCTGGAGATCGGAGAAACTACGGAACCGATCGGAGAAACCACCGATCGGAGCAGCCGGTCGCTGGAATTCTCCTCCATACAGCGATTGAATTCATCCTTGCTGACAAGCTAGAGCCAAAAATCCTACCATCGACGGGACTAGAACCTAAGGTCAGAAGGACTGCAGTAACATCTGTTGATGCCCTGAACATTCTTTCCCAGTAATAACGCATTATTTGAGGCGACCAATATCGATACTCACTCCCTCACTCTCTTTGCCATTAACAATTGTAGTATAATGTGCTCTTGACCAAAAAAGTTTCTGTCGAAGATATTATCTTCTCTCTCGAATATAGATTGATGTAAAGCGAAACAGATCCTGCACATATTTCTATTTTCAATCGCCAACCATAAACGAAAGAAGTATGGTGCTTGAGTAGTCTAGCGCACCTCAACTAGTATGTGAAAGACTTGGCGCACTCTATCAAAAAGGTTGGCCATCCCTGCATTGGCTGGTCTCGCAGCCAGCTCTGGGCTTTAATTTGATTCTTGGATTAACGTGACCTATAATTACCGCATTTCTGCACACGATCCCACTAGCATTCAAACGTACTTCTCTTTTGGAACACACTGAAGGAAAGAGTATCCGGTCGGAATGGATTTCGTGTTTTTTATCCTCTCGTACATTGGAAACGAGTAAAGACCCTATTACGTTATTTGCCTTCTATTTGTTTTATTATTTGGGGATGGTATTTCTGAAGTTGTTGCATTTTAATATTAATGCAATTGGAAATATTTTTAATGTACGTTTTTGCAATCTCAGTAACCGTAGTCGTAATGCTCCAGTGAAAGGTAATTGCCCTGAAAATTCAAGAACTGGAGCGTGAATGTGCTGTCGTAAAATACGAGTCAAGTTTCAACACTTGGTAACACGCTTCTTTGTGAGTTTCAAATAAAAGTACAGGCGCTCATTCCTCGTACAAATCGAGGAATGTTTTAAGAGACAAATTAAATATAATTTAAAGGTTTTCTCATTTTGTCAAGTCTACTTAATCCTGAAAATACTACAATAAGTTCTTTAGAGAACAACAGTATTGCAATTTTGAATGATTTTTATTTTCCAAAATTCACTTAACTTTTTAAATAGATGAAATAAGTGTTGATCATAAATAAAAACAGTTTTTCAATAATTTCAAAGTTCAGGAAATCTGTTGAAATAGTCTAGTAATTGTATGTGGTTTCAATAGTTAAGTAATTATTGTTTTTGATTTCCTAAATATTAATGAATTTAAGAAATTTTTGCACAGAATTAATACAATAAAAAAAATTAACATTAGTTATTCGCATATTTGTAACATGTCGGAACATTTCTTTCAGTGTGTGCAAAATATAAAAAAAACACATTTCCTCTTCCCGGTCGTAGATGAAACTAGTTAGTGAAGCACTTCACGTAGGAGTAGTATGCTCAAATGCAGTGTCTGGTGACCTGGCATATCAAGACCGAAATCTCTGGAAAAGAAATGAATTCCGCGCGGTGAGGTTTTGCTCCTAGAGATACTGGAGATCTCGTCCGTTAAAGCGGAGGAGATCTCCAGTATCTCTCCACTGTCCCACTTGGCTGCCACAAAAGCGCCTGCACTATTTCTCCCTCTCCATGTCCCGTCCTTTTAGGGGTTTTATTGTACCTCACATGCAGACTTCGCGATGTTCTCTGTTCGTTTTAAGAGGAGTATTTCGTTTAATGGTTCTTACTAGGTTCAGTCTAACCGATGTGACAAAAATTAATGAAGCTTTATGATTTTTCGACAGCTGCTGATGAAGTAGCATTAAAAAGTAGCTGACAATGGTGTTAAAATGATTTGTTTTCACTCTAGGGTTAAACGTCAATAACTTTTATTTGATATTAATGTTCAAAGTAAAACAATTGATGAGTGTGTGATTTTGTAAATTACGCAATGAATTAATTTCTTTTGTAATAATGGTGATTTATTCCGCCAAAGAACTCTGTGAAATAAATATTTTCTAATTGTGATTAAGCGAAACGTTTGATTTAAGAACATAACCTTTAGTTTTTTAGTATTATTTCATTACTTTGATCTGATTCCCACTCATATCTCAATCATTATCTGTGTAAACTAAAACGCAAACAAAGTTAAGGTTTCAAGAAGATAGAACTAAAGTGTGTGAATTTTATATTTAACTTCTGCTCTTTATTGAAATGAAATTAATAAAAATATACACAAAATAAAAAAAACTTTTATTAATGTACCCGTGCAGAAACTTTTAAAATATTTATTAAAAAATGTTTAACGAGAGAGGTTCCGTATTTGCGGATGTACCGATCGTCCTGCCTTTTTACTATTTTATATCCATTTTAAAGAAATATCTTGTTCCTTTTTTACGGAAAACCCAACTAACAAAAAAATAAAACAAAATATAGATTTGATTAGTGGATTCTCACAAAATTTTTAATTCTAAGAGAACTGAAGACCTGTAATATAATTTATACCTGAATCTCATAGATGGGTGCAATGTTTTTAAATGCGAGAGTTATAAGCAAGCAAACAAAATTTTTGCAATGCAGAGTTCATTCTGAGTCTTCCTGAAAATATTGCATCTATTGAAATAATTTTCTCTGTGATGAACAGCTAGTGATCAATAGAAAAAACAAATTTCTGATAAAAGCCTGATCCCTTGTACTTTGAATTCTACTTACATTTTTATAGATTTTGTTCCTGGAAAATATTTTTTCATGCCAATATGGTCATATAATTAAATTATATTCTTGTACTTGTGATCATAGATTGCATAAATTAATCTTGTCCCGTTTTTGCCTCAACGAAATACGGTCAGCATAGTTTTAACAATTTTAATGCAGATGAGAAACACATTGCATCCAAAACTCCGGACTTGCTATATTACGTAATCGATATAGAACTTGCTTACTTGATAGTATTTTATAGAGAAAATGGATAGAGTGTGCATCAATTCATCTATTCATAGTGTGAGCTTCTGCCCTGTCCAACGTGGGCTAGCTCCTTGTCCGGCTGCCAGTGGTAGTGAGAACTCACCTGCGTAGCCACTTATAGAATCTGGCAGAGGATTCGGGAGACATGCATGACTGGATTCTGGTTTTCTATCATTGAACGAGCTGATTATATAACAAATATTGCTTTAATGATACTAATACCCACCCAAGATAAACAATTATGCCCCATACATCATATCAGTACTAAATTACAATTGACGCCTACTGCGCTCTGACTATCTATTCCTCTCTCTCTCTTAACACCGTCTTTCTCTCCACCTTTTGATTTAAATGTTCGTGGGCGGTTGCCCCATTTGGCGATCTCACCCGAATGCTCCGTGCTCGGCGCTGGTAGGTGTTGATTTTCGGTGGCAGCGAGGCTCAGTCAGCTCCAGTCGACGCCGGGTCTCCCTTGCAACTCGCTGAAGTGGCGGCGAGGCGAGATCGATGCCTCAGGGAAGTCGCCTTCGGTCTTCCGTTCCTTCGGGTGGTGCCTGCACATGTGGGACGGACACGCTTGCGTGCGTACACGCGGTAACGTCCACGCTTGTACCAGTTCACGTTCGGCGGCTAACGCCTCAGCGCGAAACACTGATCGCGGCACCCGGCAGCCATACAGCGGCGCGATACTCAAGAGCCGAACCAGAAGAGCAGAAGATCGCTCACCGAAGAATTCTCAAATAAGAAGGCTCAGAAAGCGCGTATCTCCCTATTTATGGCACGCGCCATTCGCTCTCCCGTCACGATGACGCGGTGGCTCTCCGCCAATCATGCATCAGGTTGTGCGTCACGTGACTTGTCTCATCTTGGCGTAGAACCGTCAAGTAGCGCCATCTGCCTAATCTATTAACCGCCCTGTGACGTAGGCCTTCGCGCCCTTTCACAAGACGAGGCGCGCCCTTCCCATGACGTCAGGGGTTTTTCCTTGGAGTGGGTTTGACAAGCCGTTGGGCATTTCCGTCCCTTTGTTCGACTTCCTGTGGCTGAAAGGGATTATTGCCGAAATACCTCGTGGTGGTCTGTGCCCGCTACAATAGATTTCCGATGATACGTCAATGACATGCAAAACGTGATTCCAATATGTAGGGATCTTAGACAATGAAATTTTTGATCCCATTTACTCTATTTTTTCTCTGTTTAGTCACTTCTATCTCAAAAAGTACTTAGAGCAGATGTCTAATTGTTTTACAGAAATTATCTCCATTGTTCCTCTATTGTAAATAATGACAGACTTATCAACTATACCTTGGAAAATGTGTGCCGGTAATTATACAAATATTTTTGAAAATATTTTATAAAACCTATTCAATGTTTAAATATATTTTCAGTTCGTAAACAAATTAAGGTACTGCGTTTTTTGCGCTCTCTCTCATTATTCAGGGTTTAAATATGGCATATAAAAATATGAACTTTCTGAATGTGTCCGAGATGTGTGTTCAAAAAAATTATGAAATTATGATGCTGATGAATCATCTCCGTCTAGGCATTTAATGTACATGGGTCTCTTAAAGTTTCGGAGCGGTGCCCTATTTTCGATAAAGCTTCAGGTCTCAAGTGTCGTACGGCATTGAATTCTGGGTGGAGTGGAGCAGATAGCGCGACTGGACGCACCGGGTTGGTCTGAGCGGTGTGGACCACGGAACGTCACGTCATCTGTTCGCTTCTGACCGGGGCAGACGGAGCAAATCAGGGTAGAGTGTGTTGTGTTTAACCCATTTATACCCGGATTATTTTCGCAGCTCGTCAGCCCAGCCAGGTAGCATTCAGGAATTGAAGGAAAACTATAGCAATTAGACGCATTGTGGAGATTTTCGATTACATAAATATTGGTTTTGGATACATTGGTGGTTTTTAACACTCATAATACATCACAATTCGAATTACCCTGACTATTGTATACAAAATGACGGAATCGGCGGCGCAAAGGCATGCTCTACTCTCTGAATCTAGGAACTCTAGTCTTGCCACACTAGCATTCCAGCTAGGTCGAATTCAGTAGCTGTCTGAAGGAGAATTCTAGCGGCCGGCTGCTCTGATCGGTAGTTTTTCGTGGTTTCTCCCATCAACACCAGGCGAATGCCGGAGCAGTACCCTAACAAACGGGCCACGGACCGCGCGCGATCTGTCCTTCCCATTCCGTGTCCTATCCTCTCCCCTTACACACACACACTTACACTTACATGCACCACACTACCATATCCCGGGCGACCGGTCGGGAGCTTCGAGCTTGTCCCGGCTGGGGCGGTGCCCCGCTGGTGGGAGAGTCCTGGTTAGGGGGAAACCCCACTAGCCGACGGTAGGTCGGCGCCGGATCTCGCCATCCAGCGGGGGAAGATCACAGCTATCTCCCGAGGAAAAAAACATGCACTACACTAACGGGACTAATGACCAGAGCAGTTGACGCGCCCGGAAACACGAAAACATCAATCAATCAATCAATCAATCTAGTCTTACCCCTGCGCGAAGGTTCATTGCTGATGCATGTTTTCTAATTTCATTGCTTGCTTGTTACTTCCTAAATTATATAAAATAATTATATAAATGATATAAAGTCGTCTTTATATTATGTACCTTAACCCATTAACGCCCAAATTATTTTTTTGCACCTAGCACTCGCCCATTGTCGTCACGTTTGTGCGCGCACAGTCATTGTTGGAGCCCTTGGGCAGCATATTTTTGCCACTTCTGATGACAATCAATTGTTGTGTTGCTATATAATTGCTCCGAAATAATTCCAAAACCGTTAGAACTTTGCTTTGATATGTCCCGTGCATTTCGATGCGGACCAATCACCATTTGCTTTATTCCGGCCTGTCCCTCCGACTTGATCACAGATATAATGACTAAGCACGGTTTAGATGAAGATTCGAACCAACGCAAGTCCATATGTACACCCTGGCCAGGAGTATACAATGCCTTAGCGATCACAGACAAATCGACATGTGGCATTCAGGCATCTGGCAGCAAAGAAAACAAATTGCTTCCATGTTGCGTTTAGGATGTTTACATCTATTGAAGAAATAAAATACTCGAAGTATGGCAAAATAAGCAAATTTGAGTTATACGTCCTCAATAGAAAGCTGCACGTTAATGGGTCTGGCAAAGCCTTGCTGGTATAACAAAATAGCAACACTAATCAAATTACACTTCTACCTGAAAAATTAGAAAGCTTTTTGGCGGAATCTTAATTTACCCTAGCTGCAGCAGGTTCTATTATGTCGATGACAGTGTCTCAAAGAAGGGAAGGAGGAGGAGGAAGGCGGGGAAGAAGAGGAAGACGAGGCAAAGGAGGCAGACTATTGTGAAATGAGTGAAAGCAGAAGAATGAAGAGCAACATAAGAGGTGGGAGGGTCGTAGAGAGAGGAAGGCGGGGAAGAAGAGGAAGACGAGAAAAAGGAGGAATAGGGTGAAATGAGGGAAAGCAGAAGAACGAAGAGGAACAGAAGAGGTGGGAGGGGCGTGGAGAGAGGAGGGCGGGGAAATGGATTAAGACGCGGAAAAGGAGGAGTAGGAGTGGGATGAAATGAGTGAAAGCAGAACGAAGAGAAACAGAAGAGGAGGGCGGGGAAATAGATTAAGACGAGGAAAAGGAGGAGGAGTTGGGATTAAATGAGTGAAAGGAGGAGAATTAAAAGGAAGAGAAGACGAGGGAGGGGCGTGGAGAGAGGAGGACGGGGAAATGGATTAAGACGAGGAAAAGGTGGAGTATGAGATAAGTGAAACCAGAAGAACGAAGAGGAACAGAGGAGGTGGGAGGGTCGTGGAGAGAGGAGGGGGGAGAAATGGATTAAGACGCGGAAAAGGAGGAGTAGGAGTGGGATGAAATGAGTGAAAGCAGAAGAACGAAGAGGAACAGAAGAGGAGGGCGGGGAAATAGATTAAGACGAGGAAAAGGAGAAGGAGTTGGGATTAAATGAGTGAAAGGAGAATTAAAAGGAAGAGAAGACGAGGGAGGGGCGTGGAGAGAGGAGGGTGGGGAAATGGATTAAGACGAGGAAAACGAGTGGGATGAAATGAGTGAAACCAGAAGAACGAAGAGGAACAGAAGAGGAGGGAGGGGCGTGGAGAGGAGCGGGAGTCGCAACGTCGCGAGAACCTTCTCGGCGCCCACTCCCTTTACCCACTCCCTTTTGTTTGAAAACCACGATAATGTAGTGCCAATTAAAATTTCCGCACACCAAATGAATTAGTGATTTTGATAAAGAGAACAAATAAATCTATGATTTGAAACATTCCAGTTCAGAATTTTCGTTATAAAACATTCGTGTACTCCACTGTTTTTACAGCAAGTGCTGTCATTGTTTAGCCTGCCAATAAACCTCTTTCAATATTATTCATTCATTGATGAGTGTTTGAATTTGATTTCATCAATGAATTTTATTCATTGATGAGTGTTTGTTTCTGGTTTGAAAGCAACGACTATTGTTCATTGTTTGAGTTCATTATGAATTCTCATCTCGTTTGCCTTGAAATCGCAAGTGTCTCCGTAGTACATTACTTATTGTTGCTCCGACATTTGAAATAAAACGTAGTAATGTTAATATCTTGTTTACAGTGACATTAATTACAGTGTAACAAATTACCGTTTAAGTAACGACATTATTCCGAGAGTTTCTTCGTGCAAGTACCTAGGTATCCATTTCGATAGTAAATTAAGCTGGAAAAGTCACGTAGATTTTGCTGTAGGGAAAGCGTGAAGATCTCTTCATTTTGTAATGCGCATCTTAAAAAAGAGTACAGTAAACGCGAAGGGAATTACTTATTTATCGCTTGTTCGTCCGATAATGGAATATGGAGCAATATGTTGGGACCCGCACAAAATTATGCAGTATAAGAATTTGTAAAGGATTCAGAGTAGAGCAGCTAAATTTACTTTCAGGGACAAGAAAACGGAATGGTGGGATTCACTCAAAAACAGGCGAACATTGGCTGGATTTTGCGCGCTGTATAAAGCTTATAGCGATCATCCAGCTTGGAAAGAAATTAAACGGCGGCTAAATATTCCTACGTACATCAGTGGAGGGGATCACAGGCACAAAATAAATTTAAGACCACAAGGAATGGCTGTCGCGAAATTCTCTTTTACAAATCGAACGATAAGGGATTGGAATAGATTGCCTGCAAAAACCTTTGAACCCTTTCCTCGAAGTGTTCAACAATTTAGGAAATTAATTTAGGGTATTTTTAAGTTTATGAGGTAGTAAACTAAGAATATTAAGTTATACAATGAAGTGAGGTGTAGTGCAGTGTAGAGCAGAAAAATAATGAAGGAAATGTTTTTAGTGTTATAGTGAAGTGAAGGATAGTGCAGTGCGTTCTTTATTGTATAAACACTGAGCGCGGCTTTAGATGACAGACGTTTCTTTTCTTTTTCATGGAATTTAATATTTTAAGAATCATCAATTTTTATACTATCATTACTGTTATTGTTATGATAATCATTTTAGAATTATTATTACCATTATTATATTATTTGCATGTGATCTATTATCTTATTTATATAATTAACTGCGATCGGGTTACACCCAATTGCAGTTTAAATAAATTTATCTTATCTTATCTTATTATATAATAATTATTCTCTGCTTACAGGTCGTGTCATGTTGCCGCTATATCAAGAGACCAATGTTTTCGTCTGTTGAAATACCTTCCATATTTTGAGTAAGTGGAGTTGTACGCTCTGGTTGAAACGATATGCTTTATCGCAAACGTGTATAAAAATGGGATAAAAACACTCACGAATATCTGAAATAAAAGTTAGATGAATGCAAATAATTGAAATAATCGGATAGGCTTAATAGAAAAGTCGAATAATGTCAGAAGGATTCATTAAAATAAAAATGAAACGTTTTATTTCATATACCTAACTGTAGAACAACAAATGTGTAATTTCTTAACAGACGATTACAACAGCAAAGGGCAAGTCTTCCTTAAGAAAATTAACGGGCATTTTTGTTAATTTTACGATTGCATAAATCCTAGTGTTTAAATTATAAATGCAAAATAATTGATCCTACTATATTAAATGCAATGATGATATATTGTTACTTTAAGACAAGCTAGACCATTTCTATTTATTTCATTTATTATATTCTTTCTCTTTTATATTTTTTACATTTGAATCCTTTATTTTGAGTTTCCATTCTTTGTATTGTGTTGATAACAGGCACACGATTACAGTACTTTTCCGTATTACGAAGTGAGGCCGAGAAAGTAAAAAATGACTTTAAAAATGGTGATTTTTTGAAAAGAGTAGTTTTCGCGTGTTGTGCACAAAGTTAATATAAATTATAAAATAAATGCTCAAAAATTGCTCGAAAGTTTTGCTTCATTTTTTCCATAGATAGAACAACGGGTGGTTATAAAAATAGCGCAAAACTCATTGTCGTTGATCTCTTTGAATTTTTGAAAATTGCAAAAGTTAGAAATAATACGAAGAAGAATGTGCTGTTTTAACCCTTCTGGTTCATCTTTCATTTTCAACAAGGGCATTACTCTTTCTTAAAAGGGGACTTGATTCCTTATATATTATGTAATAAAAGTAACAAATTACGTTCTTGTTTTCAACGTCCACGTTTTCCCGGTTAATTGATAAGTTCACAGTGTCGGTGTATTTTGTTCTGGGAGTTGTCACACATTTCACGTGCACCCTTCTATGAACATGTGGGACGAGCTCTTTCAGTGGCTACCACGGCCGACTGACTGCCGGTGGACATTATTTCCAACGACTTTCCCTGGGTTCATGAACAGGTTCACTGTGAGCTAAAGGAACAAGGGAAATGTCTGTAGAAATGGTTTTCCGGCTACTCCCGACGCAAGGGATTAGGCTTCCTGCAATCGCTCCTAGACGGTCGTAAGCGAACGCTGATGTGAACCGGTGGGCGTGTCCCTGCAAGGTTTCTCGGAAATCGGGCAACCCTTCAGCGTGGTTCTGGGAAAACGCGCTAATGCCGTTGCAGCCCCACAAATCAATCAGCTCGTTCCCGGACACCCAGTCGGTCTGCAGAGTGAAACAGAGAATTTGCGAAAATTGTTGCGTTTTTACACGGGTGTGGATTTGCAGTAACTTAAAATTATTGATTTACCCTAAACTAGCTGAAGCAACCAGGCGGCGCCTGGACACAACTTGTTCACAATCATTAGAAAAATGATTACATTACAAGAGTTTCCAGTATAAATATTTTTTTACATCCCTGTCATCTATACGTCCACTCGATTGCATCCTCTCCCCTTAACTGGTGCAAAAATTCTCGCAAGTGAAATTTCAACCGCCCCTTTCCTCCTACAAGTCATAAAGGCGAGTTAGAAAGGTAAAATAGTTACCAAAATGTGTTTTGTCCATTAAGAACACACGCTGGGATGGAATACATTCAAAGCCATTTATTTTCTACGTTAACATCAACAATGAATTGGTTTGTGTTTAATTTTTTATGTATATTTTTTTCAAACATTTTTCACCTCGATAGTACCAACTAGTCCTCAGTTGAATCAGCCTTTTACTTTTAAATCGTCGTGTTTCCAAAAATATTAGACTAGTTGTCAACCACTATATCTCGCACACATGGCTTCTCCGAGCTTGGGTGAAATAAGCTTACTTCGGCTGAAGGTTGATGTGGTTTAAGCCCAGGAATGCAGGGGGTAGTGTATCGTGTAAAAGTGCTAGAGTGTAACATCCCAGAGCATTAAAATATGGTGAATTTAAAGTATTTTTAACTGATTTGTACATGACTCTTGGTGCGTCTTTTACGCCCAAAATTAGAGGTTTATTAACAGTGTGGTTGTAGGTCGAGAATTTAGACCCCAAGCATTATTTCATTTAGTTTTGATTTGTTTGAGAACATCAAATAATCTTGTGATTTTCAATACCTTTTAGCAAATTATTTATCTTCAAAATCCATTGCTCGTTCCCTAATTGCAGACTGATTGTCCCTTCTCAGCAATTTATTTTATTTCGCGAGTGTCTCTGGGGTCGAAAAGCTCCCGCGCGCTCTCGTACGTTACACTGGCGTTTACAAGGAGAGCCGACCGACGCATTGCCCACGGGGACCTTGGCTTGATTGATTGATTTTTTCGTGTTTCTGGGCGCGTCAACTGCTTTGGTCATTAGTTCCGTTAGTGTACTGCATGTTTTTTTTCTCGGGAGATGGCGGTGATCTTCCCCCGCTGGATGGCAAGATCCGGCGACGACCTACCGTCGGCTAGCGAGGTTTCCTCCCAACCAGGACTCTCCCACCAGCGGGGCACCGCCCCAGCCGGAACAAGCTCTAAGCTCCCGACCGGTCTCCCGGAATATGTGGTAGTGTAGTGCATGTTAGTGTAAGTTTGTGTGTAAGGGGAGAGGATAGGACTAGGAATAGGAAGGACAGATCGCGCGCGGTCCGTGGTCCGTTTGGTAGGGTACTGCTCCGGCATTCGCCTGGAGTTGATCGGAGAAACCACGGAAAACTACCGATCAGAGCAGCCGGCCGCTAGAATTCTCCTCCAAACAGCGACTGAATTCGACCTAGCTGAAAAGCTAGTGTCGAAAATCCTACTGCCGTCGGAACTCGAACCTAGGACCTCCCGGTCAAAGGCTCTGCAGTGACATCAGTTGATGTACTGAGCCACCGCTCCCGGTCGGGGCCCTTAGGATCACTTTCTTTTCCTACGTCACAATTCAAGAAGACAGTTAAACGTTCAAAAGAATAATAGTATTATCCTTTATCTGAAAGTATCTATACGATTTCTGAAAGTATCAGTAATGTATTATCATAATGCATTAATGATACTTTCAGAAATCGCCACAAATAAGAACTGCGGACGAATCTTCGCTTTGTATTCGCTATTTCGAAATACGCCTGTAGCACTGGCCTTTTTATCAAGGCTAACAGGATTACCATGAGTATGAATTTCTAAATTAGCACAATATATCCATTGATAACAAAAACAAGAAGCAGAAAATAAACGTACGAAAAGTAACAAGATATGATAAGAAATTCACCTAAGAAATTTGGACGTAAATGTATCCCGTGATCGTGAAAAATACATGAAAACAACATAATACAAATCAAATTCATTGTTTGATAGTAAAGATTGAATTTTACACACACATTTAGAAATTTATATTTTCCGAACATTAATATTTATTAATTTCTTTTGTATTATATTAAAGAAAACAATGATTTGTTGCTCAAACACATGTTTGATGAATTTTACAAATTTATATTAATAATTTTAAATAAGCGCTCAATAAACGAAGTTCAGTAACAGACACACATTCAGAATTATATTGTTTCATGATAAAATATCTCTATTCAACGAAAATTTCTCTGTTCTTTTCAGTAACATTCGTAGGTAAGATGCAACCTCACTCAGGTTAAACGAACCAAAGAAATGGGTACAATCTTCTTCTTCTTCTTCTTCATCTTCTTCTTCACTCCAAGGTTTAGGATCTAATGGATCTGCTCCGTTGCCCATTTTGCTCTTGGTATTCCAGTATCTCTTCTTCCCACTGCTCTATAATCCCTTGCGATTGCTGGTAGTCTAGCATTTGGAATTTGCTCCAAATATTCGCACCATCTTTGTCTGTTTCTTCTTTTATATCTTCTGTTCCTTCTTGATTATCCAGCAATGGTTTAACCTTCAATTCCTGTCTTATATCCGTGTTTCCTTTTTTTATCTAAAATTGTAAAACCAAGTGTGCTTCTCATGAAAGTCATTTCTGCCACCTGGATTCTATATTTATTCTTCTCTGAGATTACTCTTATTTCATCTCCATGCTTGAGTTCTGGAATAGCATTAGTATTGAAAACTTTTACCCGTGTTTCTCTGTTTGTTTTATTTTTTAAGTTCCTGTAAATCGTACCACAGATGTTTATGAATCTATTAGTTTAAATAAATGTCCTTTTCATGGGATACATAACAGCCTAATATTTGAAGTATTTTACTTGTTCTAGTATCTATTCATTTATTGTTATTTTACTTCTCACAGGATACTTTCTTTGAATGCCATTGTTTTAGTTTTTTCAACGGATACTTTAAAACCATAATCTGCCGCAATTTGGTGAAGTTTTTTTAACTGCCATCTGCATTTTATTTTCAGTGTTGTATTATACACAAGTCTTGTATTATATATTGCGTACATTCTTTAAAGTTAAATTATTTTCGCATTGGTCCTATTTTAGGAAGCAGGCATTAGCCGAAATCACGTTGACAATGTGTCTGCCGTAATGAAACAATGTAAAGTGCTTGCTCCGAGTGGCGGAGGGCCGGAAGGGTCCGTGGGGAGACGCCGGCGCCCTGAGGCCGTGCGACCCCGTTGCCCCGCCCCCCGTCCGGCGATTGGGCTAATTGCGGGGCCGCCCGGGAGCCCTGCACTCGGCGTCCTCCGCCTGCGAGCCCGCCCCGCCCTGCCAGCGCCGCCCTGCGCGCCGCCCGCCGCCCCAGGGGGCCGCAAGCTGCGGCGACCCGCTCCCTATGTGCTTCCTTAACCCTGAGGCGCAGCTCCACCCTGCTCTCCCTCGCCTCGTCTCCAACCCTCCCTCTTCTATCCTCTCCCCTCCTCCACATTCAACCTTCCCTTCCCCTCCTCCCTTCTCTCCATTGTCTCGTCTCCCTTCCCTCCCTCTCTACTTCGCCAACCTTCTCTCCCAGCTATCCCTCTTCTAACTTCTCCCCTAACTTCTCCCTTCCACCTTCCCTTCCTCTTCTCCCTTCCCTCTCTGGCCTCTTCTCAAACATTCTCTCTCATCCATACCTCTTTTATCCTCGCCACCCAACCATCTCTTCCCTTCCTCCCTACTCTCTCTCGCATCGTATCCAATCTTGTCTCCCAACCCTTCTACTTCTATCCTCTGCCATCCTGGCCCATCAAACCATTTCTTCCGTCCTCATTTCCTTCCCTCACCTCTTCTCAAACCCTCTTTCCCATCCCTCCCTCTGCTATTCTCTCCCTCACCCATTCAACCATCCCTTCCCCTCCTCCATTCCCTCCCTCGCCTTTCCTCAAACCTTTCCGAACCCTTCCTCAACTGTGTTCTCTCCTTCTGGCCCATCCAATCCTCCCTTCCCTTCCCCTCCCCTCTCCTCTCTCCTTCCAACCCTATCCTCCTCTCCCGTCCCTCACGTCCCTTTCCCAATTCCGTCATCCTCATACTCCATTGCCTTCCTCTCCCATCTCCCGTTCACTCGCAACCAGCGCATTACCGCCTCACTCATCTGATCCTTTCCCACCTGCCCCGCCAGCCCACGTGCCCCGCCAGCCCACCTGCCTCACCTGCCCGTCTCGCCTGCTCCGACCGGCCTCCCCAACCCTACTCGCAGCACCTCGTCTCACCACACCTTCCCGATCACTATTTTCTCTTTCCATTTCTCCGTTTCGCCTGCCCTGCACCGCGTCGCCTCGCCTTTTGATTATTTATAAATAGTATAATGTTACCGTTTTATGAAGAAATGGGAACATAAACAATAACAATAGCATCACCATTATTACAGATTTCATCAGGTTTCGCGGTGATTGGATTATATATCAATCGACTATAAACGTATGTGATATTCAAAGCGTTAAAATATTACATACGTATTTACCCACTCGATTGCGAGATCCGGTGGCGATCTACCGTCGGCTAGCGGGGTTTCTTCCGAACCAGGACTCTCCCACCAAGACTCTCCCCCGACGCACTAGCCGGACCGACCGCTCTAACCGGAACAAGCTCTAAGCTCCCGACCGGTCTCCCGGAATATGTGGTAGTGTAATGCATGTTAGTGTAAGTGTGTGT
Organism: Teleogryllus occipitalis; assembly: GCA_011170035.1. NCBI lineage: Eukaryota > Metazoa > Arthropoda > Insecta > Orthoptera > Gryllidae > Teleogryllus > Teleogryllus occipitalis. The sequence goes on from BLKR01007508.1 coordinate 21,668, forward strand.
AAGGGGAGAGGATAGGACAAGGAAGAGGAAGGACAGATCGCGCGCGGTCCGTGGCCCGTTCGGTAGGGTACCGCTCCGGCATTCGCCTAGTGTTGATCGGAGAAACCACGGGAAACTACCGATCAGAGCAGCCTAGAATTCTCCTCCAGACAGCGACTGAATTCGACCTAGCTGAAAAGCTAGTCACTCCCGGTCCGTAAGTGTAGACGATGCTTTTTTAATCGTTATCGTAGGTGGTGGCGGTAATATTCCGGCTCTATGACGAGATCGAGGGCCAACCTACACGGCTGCTTATGGGCTTTTCCCTAACCAGATATCTCTCCCGCCAGAGAGGGGCACCGTCCCAGCCGACAAGCTCTGCTCTGACTGCCGCATCGGGACTAGCCTCCAGATGTATCTGGCGTGGAAGCGGCAAGCAAGCGTAAGCAAGATGTAAGGGCAGAACAAGAAAGAGAGGAAAGAAAGATCGTTCATTGCCCGCCTTGCTGCAGAGGGTACTGCTCCGGCATTCTTTTGGTGTTGGTCAAAGAAACTACTAAACGATCAGAGCAGCTAGAATTGTCATCCATACAGCGGCTCAACTCTACTCTAGATGGTGTCGAAAAAATCCTAAGCATTATCAATGGTACTTGAACCCTAGGACCTACGGTTCTGAGGCACTGCAGTGACATCAATTGATGTCTCCTTTGAGTTAACCTGTCCCTTCCTCTTCCTATTGCACTCCTTCCTTCAATTACTCCCTACGTATCTTCATCATTTTCCAGATCCCTCCCACTACCACTTACCCTGGTCATCGCTCCTTCTCACGGTCTTTCCATCACTTTCTTCCCTTCTTTCATCTCTTCCTCCCTCTTCTTCATTTCTGTCTCCTTTTTTATTTATTTATAATGTATTTATTTTAGGTCAAAAACAGTTCAAAACTCTTTGACGTGCTATGGGGAGAAGTGAATTCTGTGCATTCTGTGAAAAATTCTGTGATCCCATTCCTAATCCATACACCAATTGAATTTCGAATACAGAAGAAAATGAGCGCTTTTTACAAGGATTGTTAACAAAAGTATTCGCTCCGATGTAATAAAATCTATTTTAAGGTAAATCAGCTGTAAATTTGGGCTCTAATTCTTCATCATGTCCTTCGTCAAAGAATAATACTTCTTGCCGCGACAACATGGAGAACGATAAAAATATTTTCCACTGAATTCTAGAAGACGTGCTCAGATAATGAAGTTACATTTATGTCCAGAAGCAAAACAAGGGGCCATCTCAGCATTTACTGAAAGGAGCAGGGAAACTGGACGAAAAACCTGATCGAATTTAACCTTTCCAACCGGAGTTGTGAAGCGGTGTTTTATATGTTTAGTTTTCTTTTTGCTCTCCGTTCCACGCCAACGTGCAGATTTCCAGGAATTTGGGGAATGCGGCAGCCCCTTTTCTAATTCCATTTACAGGCGCTCGGTTTATTTTTCCTGGAATTTAAAATGAACATGAAAGGTCCCAATGGAAGTTGATATATATATTATAATCGCGGTTTTGTGAATCGTATCAAGAGGGACTTAAACGGTTGTATATTCGACAAAGCAAATTTAAGGGAATATTTTTTCATTTCAAGTCAACTTCATTATTTGGGAACGATTATTTCCGATAACCTGCGTTATATACGATTCTGTTTGATTCAAAATGCATAATGTTCACTATTATTTTCACCATAATTCTTGTATCTTATAAATGTATTTTTAGAAAGTTATTTTCTGTACTGTTCGCCAGAACGGATTTGTTTTGAATAATGTGTCATTGTTTTATTCCTTTCTCTATGAACTTTTCCGTATTTAAATGAATGAAGCTATATTTTGGTTAACGACATTCCTTTCTATATTTTGACGTTTCATGTATTTTTGCCTTGCCTTCACATTAGGTAATGAAACAAGTAGTAATTTACTCTTGTAAAAAAAAATCATACATTATAAGAAAAAGATTAGGAATGAAATACCAAATGGCCTAGAGTAAATGATGGGCGTAACCAACCATTACAAACATTTCACTCTTAACAACATTCATTCAGTGGCATTTAATGTTTTCTGTTAATTGTTTTCAGCCTGTAACATTTTTATGTCAAGTGAAGGCCAATGTGTCTCCATAACATAGCAAAGTAATGAATTAAATTATGCTGACTTAAAATACTACAGAGATTTCCAAAATTTGATCTGAATTTTGAGTTTCTAAGTTAACAGCCTCATTTCTTACCTACATCTCGAAACGCTGTAATGACTCAAATTATTACAAACTTTTGTGGAGAATTGCAGGAGATTTTAGCAAAAATCACATACTAAACATTATAAATGATTCTGAGCGTCCTAAAAATATAAAACCTTCTATAACTTCTCAAGCAAACAAAATATGAAACCCTGTCAGTTGTCTAAGTAGAATAATTCAAATTATTTTCCTTCTTAAAAAGACTAATTTTTCAAACTGGTTAGAACAAGTAATTTTTGTTCTGATTAAATGTTCTTCATGAAAGTATCAATTTGTAACGATGACCATTCTTGGAGATAGGCAAAGTTTGCAAACATATAGGACCTATCCAAAAAGCTGTTCTTAAGGTTGCTTTAATCCTTGTGATTACGTCAAGAAAAGTAAGGATTTAGTATGTAGAAACAAACTTCGGCAATGTTTACAAAGAATTATTACTGTATCTAGAGTAAATAAAAATAGACCAAAAGACCGTAAACTTTGTTATTTCCCAAGGTAAGTGATGCTTAGTATAACTTCGCTGAAAAATAGAAAAATTCACATTTTCTGCGTGCATATACCAAGTTTCTTTGGAAATTGTGCGGTATGTACTGCTTTGAGGATAAGTATATTCCTGTTACATGTTTTAGTTCCGCGTTACAAACAGTTCAGGCTGCTGCTGTAAATTATATACTTGTGAGTCTATACCAGTTGTGCAGAAGATTGTAGGTTCCAATTCTCATGGTGAACCATTTTATTGCCAAAATATTACGTGAAATACGCTCTATGCAAGCCTAAAATTTATAGAAAATAAACTGGCGCCTTTTCTGAGAAAATGTTACTTACGCACTATTTTAAAATTATCATTATTTCACACAAACTTGTGTGAAAACTACTGAGGTATTCATATATAGAGGATAGTGTTCATAGGTAGTGAGGTGCGGGGGGCGGGGCGACAGGAGGAAACCTAGCGAGGATAGACCACTGCAAAACATAATCGTGCTACAGCCAGAATGGGGATGCTGAATGTTACTAAATGAAGGAGATTGTGAAAAAGTCAGCATAGAGTGCGCGAGTAAATGAAAAGCATCTGTGTGAGGGACTGACCCCGAGTGCAAGTGAGCGTGTGAGTGAATGAACGTACGGGGAATGAGCTGGGCGAGAGTGCGCACTAGTGATAGCGACGGAAAACGTGCGAATTTCGCGTGATGGATAGTGAACATGACGGGTAGTGAACTTGACGGAGAAGGAGCGTGTCGGGGAGGGAGCGTGTCGGGGAGGGAGCGTGTCGGGGAGGGAGCGTGTCGGGGAGGGCGTGTCGGGGAGGAGCGTGTCGGGGAGGGAGAGCGTGTCGGGGAAGGAGCGTGTCAGGAGGAGCGTGTCGGGGAGGGAGCGTGTCAGGGGAGGGCGTGTCGGGAAGGAGCGTGTCGGGAAGGGAGCGTGTCGGGGAGGAGCGTGTCGGGGAGGGAGCGTGTCGGGGAGGGAGCGTGCCGGGGAGGGAGCGTGTCGGAGAGAGCGTGTCGGGGAGGAGGCGTGTCGGGGAAGGGAGCGTGTCGGGAGGAGCGTGTCGGGGAGGAGCGTGTCGGGGAGGGAGCGTGTCAGGAGGAGCGTGTCGGGAGAGCGTGTCAGGGAGGGAGCGTGTCGGGGAGGGAGGAAGCGTGTCAGGAGGCGTGTCGGGGAGGGAGCGTGTCGGGGAGAGGGAGCGTGTCGGGGAGGAGCGTGTCGGGGAGGGAGCGTGTCGGGGAGAGGGCGTGTCGGGGAGGGAGCGTGTCGGGGAGGGAAGCGTGTGGGAGGGAGGCAGTGTCGGGGAGAGGAGCGTGTCGAGGGGAGGGAGCGTGTCAGGGGAGGAGCGTGTCAGGGAAAGGAGCGTGTCAGGGAGAGGAGCGTGTCCGGGGAGAGCGTGTCAGGGAGGAAGCGTGTGTCGGGGAGGGAGCGTGTCGGGGAGGAGCGTGTCGGGGAGCGTGTGAGGAGGGAGCGTGTCAGGGAGAGGAGCGTGTCGGGGAGGAGCGTGTCGGGGAGGGAGGCGTGTCGGGGAGGGAGCGTGTCGGGGAGGGAGCGTGTCGGGTTTGGGTGCGTGACGGGGTGGGAGCGTGACGGGGTGGGAGCGTGACGGGGTGGGAGCGTGACAGGGTAGAACGTGACAGGGTGGGAAGCGTGACAGGGTGGGAAGCGTGACGGGGTGGGAGCGTGACAGGGTGGGAGCGTGACGGGGGTGGGAAGGCGTGACGGGGTGGGAGCGTGACGGGGAGGGAGCGTGACGGGAGAGGAGCGTGATGGGAGAGGAGCGCGACGGGGAGGAATATTCAACCGGTAGCAAAGTGACGGGGAGGGCAGGTGAAGGAGACCGAACAAGGCGGCGAGCGTGCGCGGAGGGCGGGGACGTGACGATAGTAGGCGTCGAGAGCCTAGCGCAAGTGGGAGAGACGGAGGCTTTGGCGTCGCGGCGTCGGTGCGAGTGGCCGGAGGGGGGCGAGGTGTTTGACGCCGCGCGGCGGCTCAGAGGGGCGCTCGGGAGCGTGCGTGGGGCGTGTGGGGGCGTGGCGCGTGGGGGCGCCCGGGGCGTGAGCGCGCAGTGCGTGCCGCATCCGCATTGCAGCGACCGCCTCCGCAGCAGCGGCGGCGGCGGCGGCGCGCGCTCCGGGGAACGGGCGGTGCGTTATTTTCTTGCGGCTTTAAAACTATTCCCGCGCGCCCCGAGGGGCGGAGAGGCCGGGGCGCAGCGCGGCACGCCAGGGTGGCACAGGGACCGTTCGGGACGGGTGGAGAGGGGCGGGGCTTTGAGGCTGGATGTAGCTCGGCGCGACCGGGCGGGACAGGGACCGTTTGGGACGAGTGGAGAGGGGCGGGACTTTGAGGCTGGATGTAGCTCGGCGCGACCGGGCGGGACAGGGACCGTTTGGGACGAGTGGAGAGGGGCGGGACTTTGAGGCTGGATGTAGCTCGGCGCGACAGGGCGGGACAGGAACAGTTTGGGACGGGTGAAGAGGGGCGGGGCTTTGAGGCTGGATATTGCTGGGCATGACAGGGCGGGACAGGGGCAGGTTGAGACAGGTTGAGCGGGACGGGGATTTGAGGCTGGATATAGCTCGGCGCGACAGGGCGGGAGAGGGAGAGTTTGGGACGGGTGAGGAGGGGCGCGGCAGGGAGGCTGAATACAGATCGACGAGACAGGGCGGGACAGGGGCAGTTTGGGACAAGTTGAGCGGGGCGGAGCTTTGAGGCTGGATATAGCTCGTCACGACAGGGGCAGGACAGGAAAAGTTTGGGACAGGTGGAAGAAGGCGGCGGGGAGGCTGGACATGGCTCGCTCAAGACAGGGCGGGACAGGAACAGGTGGGAGGGGCTGGGATGGGTCGGCGTGGCAGGTGGAGGTGAGCGCGGCGGGCAGGCAAGGGGCAGGTCAGGGGGCAGGGGGCAGGTCAGGGGGCAAGTGTGCACGGCAGGGAAGAGGTGAGGAGGGGCGGTGGGACAGGACGCGAGTGCAGCGGAAGATAGGGAGAGTGAAGGCGGGAGGTGGGGAGGTGTTGGGGACGCCCTGACTCGGGGCGTCATGGAACTGCAGGGTGGGACTGTGAGAGTCCGGGTGGGGAGGGGAAAGGCGGGGATGCTACGTCGAGGCAGGGTGAGACGTACAGTTCAGGAGGTGGGGGCGCGTCGAGGCTAGGCTAAACGGGGATGAGCGAGACAGTGAGACAAACAATAGGGCGGGGGTCGGGGAATGGCGAAGGGGTGCGAGTGAGCAGGAGGGGAGATAGACCGAGAAGGGGCGGGGTAAGGATGTCGTGACGTGCCGAGAAGCGGCAAGGTGGGACGGGGATAGGAGAAGGGCGTGGCGGGGCGCAACGGGGAGGGACGGCAGAGTGCGTCAGAGGTACGACCGAGCGGGGCGGGCAGGGGCGTGGCTCTGCGGGGCGTGCAGGGCTTGGGGGCCGAGGAGGGTGTGTGTGTGTGCGTGGCCCGAGGACACTTTGCTTGCGTAGCGCCGTGCGGGAGGGCGATGGGGTGGGGCGGAGGGGCGATGTGCTCGTCTCCGTGCAAATTGCAGGCTTCGCTCGAGGAGCTGCGGACGCATGATGCTGGGCCCACCTCGCCCTGCCTTTGACTTTTTCGTCTCCTCACCACTTCTGTTCCTTTGCATTTCTCCTACTTTCTTGCCTTTCTCTTTTTTGCGTTCCTCTTCCTTCCTTCTCTTCATATTTTTGCTCTTCCTTTGAGTGTCTTAGTATTATTCTCTTTCACATTCTTCCTTTTTTCCATTCTTTAACTTCATCTACATATATTTTTTCTCCTTCGTTCCTATGATCGCCTTCTGCCTTCTCTTTAGTTTGTTTTCTTCCTCATTCCATTGATCCGTTTGTTTGATTTGTATTATTTTTATTCTTCCTTCCACAATTTTTGCTTTCTTTCTTGTAGTTGTGTGACTCTCCCTTCTCTTTCGAAACTTCATTGTTCTTTTTGCTTCTTCCTCTTCTTTGTTTTCTTTATCCTATATTCCTTCTACGTTTGTTTTTTCGTCCACATTTTTGTATTCCTGTTCTCTTCCACGACTAAAGTGGTTCAGATGAATCGATTCCTAATTTTTTCCAACCCCAATTCCAAGAGTTCGCCAATTCTTTGAAACATTACACTTTTCATTCTTTGTCATCGGTGTGGAAGGTATCAAGAGAACACGACTGATTTGATTTCTACAAAAGCATTAATTCGTCTCCACGTAAATACGATTGACATTAGAATTCTCAGTTTAGAAAAATCGGAATCTTCTTCGAATTCAATACTTCCAATCTTTGTTGAATTGATAGTGCCCATAAATTTACGAATGACACTTCAAGAACAATTATCCAGATGAAGTTTCTTATGATAAAAATAAATAATAATTTAGTAATAATAATAATAAATAATATAATAATAATAATAATAATAATAATAATAATAATAATAATAAAGAATTCTCAATGACCAATTGAAATATTGAAGGCAGATTAGCGGGGCTTGGTCATAGGTAATAAGGAACTACAAGTTGGTTGTTTGCCGACGTTTCGGAAAATTTATTTCAATCATCAGGGCTTTCAACCACAACAAGAAAACATAATTAATGTATGTGCTGCATGCTCCTCCATCTCAGGCAGGAGGTCCCTGAGTCGTTTTTACTTATGACCAAGCCTCGTTAACCTGCCTTCAATAAATAATAATAGTAATAATAATAACAATAATAATTGTATAACAAAATAGGTTGGTGTCTAATATCGTTCCTTACTAAGAATCTTAGTGAGTCGTGATAGGTTTCTTTGTTACAAAAGTTTCATGATCGGCTTTACTGTATCTGCTTCCAGGGTCCATGATGACTTCGACTCACCTTCGGTCTGCAGATTGATCTGTGGGTAAGTGCCTTCACTAGCAGTGACCACGTTACGCCATCAATCTGTGCATTCCCAGTGCTGCGACGTAATGACGTCACGGCGCGGGTAGGGGGTTCCAACGCAGCTCTTGCTTTGGTCACCTGCGCTATCATTATCGCCTCCCTCGTTAAACCACCTCCGGTTAAACATTCAACAGCACGCTCGCACCTTCAGTAAAGGTGATGACTTGCGATAAGATGTGGTCTCAATGAACTTTTCATCCCGAGTAAAATAATCTGATCTGATGACGTGTAATCTTCGCGCAAAAATGTTTCTCTTAACGTGCATCAGGAAGGTGATTAAGGAGATTCAAGAACAAATAAGTTAATTTTTACGAGTTCTATCATTTCCAAAATCTTGCAAGAGCTACACTGAGTGATATTATATAACCCCTTTGATTACAAAATTTGCAATAGTCAGAAATGCTTATAGTGTACTCTGAAATCGTTTTTAAATATCTGAAGTTCCAATCTATTTAAAAAAAGTTCTGACGTGATAGTATAAATGTATTGTATTAAGCTGATTTATCTGTTCAATCTTGTTCCACATAATTATCACAGGTCACTGAGATACTTTACTACACACAGTCATTATTGTAGAGTGATTGATTGGTGATTCCGGGCGCGTCAATTACTACGATCATTAGTACGGTAAGTGTAGTGCATGCTTTTTTATCGCGGAAGGTGACCGTGATCTTCCCCCGTTGGTTGGCGACATCTGGCGCCGACCTACTCGTCGGTTTGTGGGGTTTTCCTCAATAAGGTATCTCCCATCAGCGGGGAACCGCCTCAGCCAAGACAAGCTCTAAGCTCCCGACTCTTCTGCAGGCATGTACAGGTGTAGTGCATGAAAGTGTAAGTAAGGGGTTAGGATAGAAGAAAGAAGGGGAAAGGAAGATCGCGCGCGACACGTGGCCCGTTTTTTATATTCCCCCCGGTCAGAGGCACTGCAGCGACATCAGTTGCTACCCTGAGGCACCTATCCCTGTCATAATTGTGGAACGGGCAGTCAGAGACATAGAGGCATACGTGTGCACACAGAGCGGGGTGGGGGACGAGGAAGATGATGGAGGGGGGCGTCCACACTTCCCCCCTGAACATTACAAACGGGGACCTGTAGCCCCATGTAATAAAAGGTTTTATTTCCGTAATTACGGTCAGATCCTAATTTTCTCCTTTTCACGCTGACAATTTGCGAGAGAAGCTCCTCAATTCTGGTGAGCTGCGAATGGTTCATCAAAATCCATTGGGTTTATTAGTAGTATCATTAAAGTTATAATTTAATTCTCATTTTATCTTTTATTTTTTTATCAGTATAAAATACTGCGAAAATAAGTTCGTTGAAATCATATGGAAATTATTCTGATGTTAAGTTTCTATATAATTTGATAAACAATGAAATTGATTGTATCGATCTTCATACAAAAATCTTGTGGAAACTTCCATTGTTAAATTTGAGAAACAATGAACACATTGAATTTTTAACACTTTAAGCCAAAAGAAATCCGTTTTATTTTGCACCATTATAGAAACGAATAGTAAATGCCTTAAATATAGATATGTACTCCAATAAAAATTGTATAAGTCTAGTGAAGAAACTCTTGTTAAATGACTTCAAATACTTATCTAAACGCATAGGATACATATACATGTACTATCTTGTTCTTACATACTATACTATTACATTTTTTACGTGTATGATATTATGTATTATTGGGTGATTGCCTGTTCATAAATAAATAAATAATATGGCGTATGTTTTGTGTACGGCAAACTTTAAAAATTCTCCATGGGCAGCGCGTACTCTTGGAGCGCCTCTGAAGTCGCGGAACACGCGCTAGCGGTGCCCTGACGGAGATGCAAGTCTCCACGGGCAGCAGCACTGGACTGTAAGAGGGGTTGCCGGCACCTCCAGAGGGCAGAGTGTGCACAGCCGAATCTTCGGGAACGGACAGTTATTGATTGATTGAGTGTTAGTGATTCCGGGCGCGTCAACTACTGAGGTCATTAGTTCCGTAAGTGTTGTGCATATTTTGTCGGGAGATGGCGGTCATCTTCCCCCACTGAATGGCGAGAAACGGCACCGGCCTACTGTCGACTAGCATGATTTTCTCCAACCAGATATATCTCACCAGCGGGGCACCGCCCCAGCAAGGACAAGTTCTGAGCTTCCGACCAGTCTCCTGGCATGTGTGAAAATGTAGTGTGGAAAATCCTGCCACGGTTGAAACTCGATCCTATGACCTTCCGGTCAGAGGCACTATAGTGACATCAGTTGATGCACTGACTACCGTTAGTGGTAGGGACAGTTAGTGGGTGAGCACATCGTGTAGTTCGTCGACAGAAGATACGTCACAGGATTGTTCCGAATTTTTTGGTGACCGGCTAGGCGTACGTACATCTTCTGTTGGACGGTTCATTCTTTCTGAGCTTGAGTAAGCTCTTCTGGCTAAATCTGTTAGTTGACTTTTTTGTCTGGTACTAGTTGACCTATGGAAATTTGTAAGGAATGTTCAAATAAACTGTGTTTTTGTCAAAACTCGGCCCACTGATTTTGATAAATTTCAATATGTAAATAAAAAAAGGGGACCCAGAGAGACCTGTAAATATAGTTGTCCCCTCGGGTTTTACTCTGCGCCCGCCTACACGCAATGGTAAAAGCAATTGGTGGTAAACCAGGGTATTCGACTTCGAAATCTTTGTAAGATACAAAAGGAAGCAACCCAAATTATCCCAATATAAAGTAAGTTTTTTAAGACCGCAATAAACGAACCCAGAGTAAGTAAGACATTAAGACATGATGGTATTTGACATCGCTATTTAATAACAAAGACTTCCCCATTACGTTCGGAAGAATATGGAGTGTGTGATTGTTTAGTGCAGAGAGAAGAGGGATTGCTAGAATATGTGATAGCACGGGTTATTTAGATATAATGAATTAACTCGAATATAATTATTTGTAGAACACTTCATTTCAATTTCAAGATTCATTTTCAATTTCTTAGTAGTGACATGCATTTAGTCTTTGTAAGTCAATATCTTGCAATGTATTTCAGTTAACAACCACGAACTACATTTTAGAGCCTGGCTTTAATTTGAATGACACTGCATTTCAGTGTGCGTCTGTACCCTATTTTTAATCACAGCACATGAAAAGTTCAAGTATTTAGATTTGTTTAACACGTTTAATGGTAATTAATCCACTTGCTTCTGAGCACTAAGCACTACAAATTATTTTGTGTGAGAACATCAAGATTTGTCAATTATCTTGTCAATGTTGTCTATTACATTTTAGACATAAGCCTAAAAGGGCAAACGCACATTTCATCAATTCTATTAATCAAATACTCTAAAATTCGAATGTTCTGAATATTACGTATTGGATACATCGTAGGAACAAAATATCATTCTGTGAGTGTGATGTTTTGCAAATATCAATTTACTGTTAAAATTTATTTTTACATTTTGTTTATCGTGATTGAGTGATATGTTTAACTGTGTAGAAAGGTATTATTTTTACAATGTTTGACAAGACTCTTTGCACTTAACTTTCAGTAATTATTGAAAAACACAGATCTCAAACGTTCATTATTTACCCTAAGTCACTGTGAACCCCATGCAACATATTGCTCAATATTATGAAGGAATTTGAAAACCAAAACCATTTCATTCATTTATGGATCCAGATAGTCTAGTATTATTTACCTATTTTTCCCATCAGTAGACACATTTATAGCATTGGGAACTTTAAGCTTGACGTTATTCTCCGGATCTCCGAGAAGATATTCTGAATCAATGGGCTTTACGAGAAAGAGCCTTACGAAGATGAATATTCGGTTCATAATTCGGTGCTCAGGATGGCAATAAGGGGAAGATATGGAAAGACGGTCGCTCAGGGATGAGGAAAGGAAAATTGCGCAGGTCTGTGATCCATATTCTAGGGAGCAGCTAAGACATTGTCTTAAAAATGACCAGGGAAGACGTGAAAAACACTGCTCAGAACAAACACTGCGAATTTATTTCCATCTGGTACCTCTCACCGCTGTAAATATGTTATAAGTAAATTTCCGGCAACTTGCCGGGATCGAATCTGCGATCTCACAATCATTGGTATGCTCGAGCTTAATAGTGCATTAACGCTCGTCAATGCACTAATGCTACCACAGTAGATTTCAAACTAAACCTAACATAAAAATAAATGTTTGTTTGTATTTTATGCGCAGTCATACCGTTCATCCGACTTCGATAAAACTTTATCAACTTATCGCTTGAACTTGCACAAAGGTTATAGGCACAGTACAATGGGAACGTGCATATGTATATGGCGCATAGAGGGAAATTGGGGGCGTTGTTATTTACGATTTATGAGTATGTTGACTCAAGCGCCCCTGAACAGAAGCTCTCGAAGCATCCCGCCACACCCTCAAGTATTAAGCGCGTCTTCGTTGCATAATCTACCCCTGCGAATGTGAAATATCGGCCGAAATTATTACTTGCACATTATCTCAGACAGCTAGATCAAATTTCTTCTTAGCGAATGCATGCCCAAACTTGAGGGAGAACAATAGAATTTTAACACTAGGATACTTGACCATCCAAACCAGAACATAGAATAATACTCGCTTTAATAATAAAGTCTTTCATCTATTAAATGTTTTGCAGAGCGTACCGTAAAATGTGATTAACAATATCGTGGCCGGTATTCTGTGAAGTGTAATACATTGCAATAGGGAAGCTTTGCCGGATCCACTAGTATTTAATGAAAAATAACTGTTTTATTTAATTAGTGAACGTAACAGTTTAAAATTGAACATAAAAACTGAATGGAAAAAAGTACAATCTGATGATTTTCCGAGCAATATGTTACGGTTTCATTTCAGAAGATTTTTAACATTCATGGTTTCGGGTAAACGCTTTGCATATAACGACAAAAATGATGACATCACGATTGCACGTGACAAGAGTACGTAGTTCATATCTTGGACCTTGGGGTACTCCAGCCCCGGCGCAACGCTCTCCACCCGCAGTGGCCCTCATCCGCGGGGGTGGGAGTGTGGGTGGTGGTGGGGGGGGCGGTGGCGCTGAGGCACCCAGCGCGTGCCGCCGCCCGGGGGTGGCACCGCCGCCCCCGCCGCTGCCGCCGCCGCCGCTCGCGCGCGCGCGCGGGTCCGTCCGCCCTGCATCCTCACGCGGCGCCGTGCGCGCTGCAGATCAATACGCAGGGGCCCGCAACCCCCGGGCCGCCGACGCCTCCGCCCACCCACCCGCCCGGGACTCGCCCGCGGCCACTCGGGTTCCGGAGACCCCCCTCCCCGTCCCCGGCACTCGCACCACGGCCCGAGGGGGGTTACGATTGTCAGCACTGGACCATTCTCAAGAGCCCGGTCTCATACACGCGCTCTCCGCGTCTTGTCTTTCTACCTCCCGACACACTTTGCTGATCTTTCTTGCCTTGCGGCGATGCCCTCCCTTCCTCACAACCTGCCCTTCTCTCTCTTATTCGACTTGCTCTTCTTATTTATCCAGCATCCCTACTGGGAGAGGCGGCTCAGAGTATCAGCTGACGTCACTGCAGTGCTTCTGACCGGGAGGACCTAGGCTCGAGTCCCCACGTTGGCAGACTGCTCTGATCGGTAGTTTTACGTGGTTTCTCCGATAAACACCAGAGGAATGCCAGAACAGTACCCTAACAAACGGGCCACGGACTGCGCGTGATCTTTCCTTTATCTTTCTTGTTGTATCCTCACCTCTTACTTACACTTATACTAACATGCACTACATTCCCGGACATGCCCGGAAACGGGTCAGGAGCTTCGAGCTAGTCCTAGTTCGGGCGGTTTCCCACTGGTGAGAGATACCTGGTTGGGGTAAACCTTGCTAGCCGACATATAGGTAGGCGCCGGATCGCACCATCCTTCGGTAGAAGATCACCGCCATCTTTCGAGAAAATGAACATGCACAATACTTGAGGGACTAATGACCTTAGCAGTTGACGCGCCCGGAAACATCAATCAAACCAACATCCGTCTCGCTTGGTTCCTTTTAGAGCATACGCGTTCCTTCGTGCTTCACCCTTGAGCTTCTTGATGATCTCGCCGAGGTCCAACAAAATTCTGGAATACCTGGTCTCCGCACACACAAACTTGCCTATATATCCACCTTTCACCTTCTCCTGCAATTTTCTGCCCTATCTTTTCGAGAATTTGTTGCTTTCCGTGGTGTTCCCCTCCTCTACACTTCGGTCTTTAATCCCCTTCTCTTACCTTGCTTGCGCTTCATATCTGTCCTGCAGTCCCCCTCGATTCTCTGCCGTTCGATCAAATGCCGTGGTCCTTACTCTCAAGAATGTTGCCGAATGCCAATGCTCTAATTCTCACGAGTACGTGATTTCTTAATCTAACTCTGCTCTTAATCAAAACATTTGTTCATTTTCTTGACTTTCCATCTTCTCTCTTACTTTCCCACTCATTGTAATTGAGCATTTTTGCAAATTACCCTCTGTCTCTCTGCAACTTCGTGGCGTTTCGCCATATTTGAGCTTCATATCCTGTGTTCCTCTCCCCCGGTAGTTCATATGACAGCACTTATTCTTGTGCCAATAATACCGGCGAATGCTAATACCCTACCTCTCACGACGAACTGGTCTTCGCCGCTCTTAACATTGCTTGCACTTCCCCGCTTTGCTGCCGCCGTTTCACTTCTCTGCCACTCGAAGATACGCGACTCTCGGCGGCCTTCGTTCTGCTTTTCCATGGAAATATCCGCTTCTTTTTCGTGAATCGGTCTCGTTGGTGTCCTCTCTTCACTCCGACCCTCTTGTTGTGGTTCCCGACTTTACTCTCTGTCATTCTCCATCAACTACTTTCCACGG
>BLKR01007509.1:0-36123 GCA_011170035.1 Teleogryllus occipitalis
TTTGACTGTTCTCAGTTTTTTATGATATTAATTTTTCTTTTGAGAGATATTCTATTATTTGCAACTCCATCTTGTTTATTCATTCTGATAGGAGACCTGAGGTACTTTCAGCGAATTTTATAATGAACCTATTCTAAAGGCGGTGAACTTCAGACCAGAAGTTTAAGAACAGACATGAAATGAATTTGACTGTTCTCAGTTTTTTATGATATTAATTTTTCTTTTGAGAGATATTCTATTATTTGCAACTCCATCTTGTTTATTCATTCAATTACGTTTGACGAGAAGATCTGGTTACTACAACGAATAAATCGGTTCATGGAATAACAAGACTTTTCTGCCTTGTTTATATGTGTAAAAGACCATGGTTAGATAATGAAAAAATCAATTCGTAATAAAAAATATCTACGCCTGCCGAGTAAGCGAAATGCACGACTATTACGTACAAATGAATTTTAAGTACCGGTATGTTTCAGTAAACCGATAGAATGAAAAAAGAATTAGCAATTGGACGTAAAAGGTCCTATTCGAAACTAGAAAAAAGAAAACTGAAAATTAGATCAGAGCAAAATACTAAGTTTTCCGTAAAGAACAGTAAGATACCGTCTCTCTTTAGGAAATCGTGATTTAATGTCTTTCGAAATTCTCAGAAAGAGAAGAAATTGAAAAAAATATTTTTAAAAAAAGATGAAGGTGAAGGTATTTTTCACTTTACGAATTGTGCAAATTTTTGAATAAAAAAACATTAAGTTTGATTTCCTTCAATTTTCTTTAAGACAAATTTATGGAAACTCATGTGAAGAACATTTTACGTACGTATATAAAAATGCACTCAATTTTATGTAAATTATGAGCATAGATTTGCAAAATATTGGTATAAACGCTGGTTATTTTGGATTTGCCAAATATATACAACAATAATTTTTTTCAAATCAACGACACATTTACATACAAAACAAAATTAATTTTGTATTATTCTAAAATTTTTAAAACTGTTGTCTTTAAACCACTGTACAAATGAAAACTCAAATCTTATCAATCGCTTGAAACACGATCACCTCAAACTGAAAGTCAAACTGATACGAGAACAAACGTTTTGAACCTGAAAATGCATTCGCTTGAAGACGCATCCGTTGTTCTCGCATCCTTCCGCGTTTAGTTCCACTCTAACGAAGAATGGCGACGCAGCTTGGGAGTCACTTCTGACAGATAGCGCGGCGAACTGTTGCCTCCCCCGTCGGCTGCTGCAACTGCCGACGAGAGCCTGCGGGCGATTGGCCGTATTTCCGCCGAGGTGAGGGGAGGAGCCGGGGCGGGGGTGGGGGCGGGGCACGCCGGAGAGAAGGCGCGGGCGTGATTCAGTACACCACAGGCGACGGGCGACGGCTCCGCGGCTGGAGGCGAGCAGCCGAGGTGAGGAGCAGCGGTGAGGCGAGACATGGTGTGGCGGGCCGCTGGCACAAATCTCCTGGGTTGTTTCGAATAAATGTTACAAACTTCTAGGAGTAGATTTTCTGGAGTAGAAGATGCTTACATTTTTCCGATAACAAGCGGTAGGAAATTGCTTATGGCGATGTTACACATATGCAAGTTTGAACACCGCGTCCCTGATTGGTAGGCAAGTCATTCTGCAACATCAGAGTTCTTTGACTATCAGAGCGTGTTCGCGTTCAGCACATATTTGAAACATTCAAGATTTTGCAAGGGCAGTACAACTCCGATCTTAGTAGTATTTTTCAGCGCTCTGGAAATCTACAATTACGATTCCTCCGTATGAAGCTTATAAAATCTAGATATAATCTAATGCAGCACAAATACTTCATTGGTAACCGAGTAGACGACACACTGCCACAGAACGTGGTGTCAGCTCCTAGTCTTAAAATGTTCAAGAGCTTAGGATGGTCACTTCAACAAGGAAAGTCATAGACTTCATTGATATGCGGACTTTATCCCTCCTTGTCAAGAATTGTGTCAAATTTGTGAAATTTGCTAATTATTGTGATGTTATGTGATGTGAAACATTTCAATCAATTACGTTAGCGCCGATTCCGGCTCCATCAGTTTGCACTGTTGCCTGTGCCTTAAACACACACACACAGACACACACACACACATATATATATATATATATATATATGTATATATATATATATATATATATATATATATATATATATATATATATATATATGCTTATTTTTAATGCGTTTCATTCAGTTGTAAATATGTAATTGAAGCATACGCACAAAGTCCTAAGACAAGGGAATGAACATCTGTGTGACTCGTTGTGTGCTCCTTCGGCCCAGCGCGCGCGGCAGACGTTGAGAGAGCGCGCGCGGGCGTTGCCTGTGGGACGTCGGAGGCATACTCGAGGCGGCGCCGGAGAATGGGGCGGAGAGGAGCAGGAAATTTGGTGGAATTATCGTCAATCTCCCTCGCTCTCTCGCCCGCTGCCGCCGCCGCCGCTGCCGGCGCGGGATGAGAGTCTGGAGAAGTATCTCGAGAACATCCCGCGGTCGTGCGCGAGTAAGGACTTGCAGTGTGCTGATGGATTAGAGTTACTCGGGAGACTGGAGAAAATGGTGAGCGTATCAACGTGAAAACAAGAATGCGTGTGGAAGTAGAGGAAGAAGACTTCACGGGGGAAAAAAAAACGAAAGAGACCAGCGTGCGTTGAAATTTAGTGAAATGGAAATCAGCCCAACTTTCATCCGTCGCCTGTTCATAATAAATAACAGAGAAATTTATTGTGAATTTTAAATTGCTATTGAGTATTAATTTCTATCACACAGATGTACGATTAAAGCACGTAAATATAGTTCCAACCATGCTTGAATTATTAATATAAATAACTATTTCCTGGAGAATATTATAAATTACTGTCATTGTTAATCATTTTCTTAACGTAGCTATGTGTCGAGTGAGAGTGATAAATATTTCCTTAAGTTGAAACTATCTGAGCAAAAATGATATTTTTTAGAAAATAATATATGTATGTATGTATAGAAGAAAATATTTAACTTTATCCAATTTGTCTTGTAGTTTATAGCAATAGTTGTAGAAGAGATCGATGCCAGAAAAAAAATCCTCACAAAAAATTGCGAACGTTAATCCCCTCGAAAATGAAGGAAAACAGCAATATTCCACATCGCGTGGACAGCTGCTTGTGATGCAGCGCGCGCTTTAGTTACCGTCTGCTCGTCAACCAACCCCCTCCGCCGCCTCGGCCTGTGTATCTCAGGTGACTGACTCCCTCGCGGTAAATCTGAGCAAGCAGCTGACCGCTCCCCACCACACGGCGGCAGCGAAGTAAGCAACCAAATTGAAGTCTCCGTCTGGGGGTCCTTTGATCTCGGAGGGCCGCCGTCTGACCGTGCGGAGGAGAGGGCGACGCGGTAGACGGCCTCCCTCTTCGCCTGCAGAAGCAAACACGACACAGGGGGTCGTGTTTACATGTGACAGTGCGGCGGTTGGGGGGCGGGTGTGGCGGGGCGCGTGGGGCGTGGCATGGCGGGGCGTGGCGGGGCGTGGCGTGGCGGGGCGGGGCGTGACGGGCGTGGCGGGGTGGGGCGGGGTAGGGCGCTGCAAATGGGACGCGGATGGGACGAGACGAGACGAGACGGTACGGTACGGACGGACGACGGGATTACGCGATACGGGACGGACGGGTCGGGGCGGGGTGGGGCGGGCGGGGCGGACCGAGCGGGGGCAGAGGCGGGCAGGCGGCTGGCGCGGTGGGGCGGCGCGGGGCAGGGGGCGGGGCGCGCGGGGCGGGGCGGCCCGGGGCAGTGGCGCGGGGCGGACGGGAGCGGGCGGGGCAGGGCGGTGGCGCGGGCGGGGCGAGGCGGCGCGGGGCGGGGCGGGGCGGCGCGTGGGTGGGGGCGCGGGGTGGGGCGCGGCGGGGAGAAGCCGGGGCGGGGCGGGGAGGGGCGGGGCAGGGGGCGGGGGCGTGGGGAGGTTCCTCGGCTTCTCTTCCGCTCGCCCTCCTTCTCCTCGTCCTCTTCTTCTTCGCCCTCTCCCTCCGCTGCGTCTCGAGCTGTTTCGGCCTCCGTAAGCTTCCCTCGCGGCTCGCGTAGCCCGCAGTGCCTCCTCCGCGGAGGGGGCGGGGCTGCAATCCCCCAGGTGTCACATCATAAGGCGGCGCGCGTGCGAGCGGCCGGAGAAGCTGCACCGCCCCCGCACCTTCCGCCTCGCCCGCGGGGCCACGGAATCCTCGACTACAAAAAAGGAGCACCAGAAAGGGAGAGTAATGTGAAGAGAGTCTTATTAGTGTCATTAGTGATTTGTTCTTTATTCAGCTCGAATTTCACTCTGCCGATAGGAATGTAGTCAAGTAGTGAATATTTTCATAAAAGCTGGGGTTGAAAGTCATGAAAGTTGTAAATATCTTAGAAATATGTAAATTTAAGAACTACAAGTTATTACATTCTACACACAGGTTCTTAATTCATTCTTTGAAAGTCTCTAAATATATTACTAATAAATAGAAATTTAGATATTCGCAATATACTTCGCGCTTTAGTCAAACATCGCTTTCAGAAGAAAGGGGCATCTACAGAATGTGGCATGTAGGCTGTTATTTGATCTGAATACGAGGGATTAGAAAATGTTCATGAAGGTTGGTTGGATGGACTCAACTGAATATTTTTCTTTTTATTGATGATATCCTTTTCAATATGTACATTCAATGCATGTTATAACTCGAACTGATAAGATCCCAAAATATTTCGTTTGCTATCAACATGAACCATAATGATATGATGCCATTAGAACAATGTTCTTAGTGAATAATCCTCACAGAAATATATTAGAATAATAAGATACTTTTAAGATATCTCACGATATATACTAACAATTTTTGTATGACTGAGAAACAGAAAAAATATCAATATGAAAAAAATAAAAATGTATATTTACGCTTTAAAAGGTTTAGTAAAATTGAAAATGCTCTTAATACTTACTGTTTTAATTAAAATACTATTAAGAATGTGGCATCGGGTAGGAACACCTATCTCTGCTACAATTTCAACTTCATCGCTCTTCGTGTGAACAACCCATTTATTTCCTTATCGTTTTTACTACAGTGAAGGTTGATTTCAAGGACCCTCGGTAAAATGTTTCTTTTCAGACCACCGCGACCCCTCACTCATGCCACCCTAACATCTCGCTCCCTTGTGCTGGCAGGGTGAGGACTTGAGTGCGAGGGGGGAGAGGAAGTCTGACGTATCGCTTTTTTCGTTATTAGAAAAATAAATGTGATGTCGTTTCCGGAACATTGTAACATAAAATCTTTCCAACGGAGTCTAACCCTTAGGCAACGCTCGATTTCACAATCTTCGTCTGTTTAACTTCTTAAGGACCTTCATTTATTAGGAAACCAATGAATAAGAAAGAACTACTTTAGGAAATGTTCCCTATATATTAATGTGTTTCAATTGTTCTGTACCATTTTGTTTTGTATAATTTTAGAGGATTAGATATTTCTGCAACCAGTAATGCACTTCACCTTCTGAATCAATAACTTCCATCACGATCAGATTTTTCGTCCAGTTTCCCTGATCCATAGAGAAAGAAAATGCACAGATGTCTTCTTGTTTTGCTTCTGGACATCGATGTAACCTCTATACACGCGCGCTTTGTGCTAGTTGAAGTAAGATGCTTTCGCGATGTGTGGTAAGAGTAGAGCCGCAGGTGTGCCTTGGTACATTGTTTGCAATACAATCAGCTCTTTAGATTATTGTAAACAAGTTTTGTAAAATTAGGAGAGAATATTTCTAGTTTTCAACTGTTGCTAACTTCGCTTTAGTTGTACTTTTATTCATCATTCAGCAACTTATAGTAAAAGGGTGGGTGTGAAAAATATAGTCTAGGAAAACGCGTGCAGATTATACTTCCCCTTCATGTGTCGTATACAGATTTTACTGTTATTTGGCAAAAATAAATCTAATAGAAAAATCGAATTTGTTCGGTTCTTCAATATTTGGTCATTTATTTAATAATTTTAATTTTGTTTCTTATATCAGTCCTGTATCTATTTTTCCGTTTTATTCCTCCATTCTTTTCTCAAAGTTGATTTAGGATGCTTGAATGTGTCTTTCTTGTATTTAGTAAAAATCCATGGTGTACTACCATAAGAACAGGAGAAAAGCGTTCACATTTTGTCGACGAGCATGAAAAGTCGAACCTATAAAACTAGAATATTAAACTTCAGTATGCAAAAAAAGCAGAAGATTTTATTTGAAAGATAAACTCTTCTTCGTTGATATTTTTTTACTTTCGTCGACCTGTTTCCGTGGACAACTCATTTATTCGTTTGTATGGAGGGCTAAACGTGTGTTTGAAGGGCGCTCGGCAGACCGTTTCTTCCCGCCGCACCCGCTCCGTCGCACATGTCACCCTTCCGCCGCTGGGGGCGTGGGCGTGGGCGTGGGCGTGGGCGGGGGCGAGGGGAGCGGCCCTCGGGGGGCGGCCGGTCGGCGCCTCCAGCGATCGACGGCGTCGGCAGCGCAGCGGGGAGGCGACGCCCGCCACCGCTCATCGACCAGCGCGCGCCCGCGCCCGCCTCTGCCTGAGCCCCGAGCGGGCGGCGTAGACGCTACTTCGCTACCGAGAATAACCCGAAAATAGGAAATGAAATAAATTATTTATTTTTAAATTGTTTAAAAAAATAAAGAAGGATACTCAAGGGATTTTTGTCTGTGCAAGGCTGAGCCCCGAGCGGGCGGCGTAGACGCTACTTCGCAACCGGGAACTATCCGAAAATGAGAAGTGAAATACATTATTTATTTATTTATAAATTATTTAAAAAATAAAGAAGCACACTCGAGGGATTTTTGTCTTTGCAAGGATGAACGCCGAGCGGGATGCGTAGACGCTACTTCGCAACCGGGAACTATCCGAAAATGAGAAGTGAAATATATTATTTATTTTTAAATTGTTTAAAAAAGAAAGAAGCACACTCAAGGGACTTTAATCTTTGCAAGGATGAGCACCGAGCGAGCTGCGTAGACGCTACTTTGCAATCGGGAACAATCCAAAACTAGGAAATGAAATATATTAATTATTTATTTATAAATTATTTAAAAAATAAAGAAGCACACTCAAGGGATTTTTGTCTTTGCAAGGATGAACGCCGAGCGGGATGCGTAGACGCTACTTCGCAACCGGGAACTATCCGAAAATGAGAAGTGAAATATATTATTTATTTTTAAATTGTTTAAAAAAGAAAGAAGCACACTCAAGGGACTTTAATCTTTGCAAGGATGAGCACCGAGCGAGCTGCGTAGACGCTACTTTGCAATCGGGAACAATCCAAAACTAGGAAATGAAATATATTAATTATTTATTTATAAATTATTTAAAAAATAAAGAAGCACACTCAAGGGATTTTTGTCTTTGCAAGGATGAACGCCGAGCGGGATGCGTAGACGCTACTTCGCAACCGGGAACTATCCGAAAATGAGAAGTGAAATATATTATTTATTTTTAAATTGTTTAAAAAAGAAAGAAGCACACTCAAGGGACTTTAATCTTTGCAAGGATGAGCACCGAGCGAGCTGCGTAGACGCTACTTTGCAATCGGGAACAATCCAAAACTAGTAAATGAAATATATTAATTATTTATTTATAAATTATTTAAAAAAGAAAGAAGCACACTCAAGGGATTTTTGTCTTTGCAAGGCTGAGCCTCCAGCGGATTGCGTAGACGCTACTTTGCAATCGGGAACAATCCAAAACTAGTAAATGAAATATATTAATTATTTATTTATAAATTATTTAAAAAAGAAAGAAGCACACTCAAGGGATTTTTGTCTTTGCAAGGATGAACGCCGAGCGGGCTGCGTAGACACTACTTCGCAACCGGGAACAACCCGAAAATGGGAAATGAAATAAATTAATTATTTATTTATAAATTATTTAAAAAAGAAAGAAGCACACTCAAGGGATTTTTGTCTTTGCAAGGCTGAGCCTCCAACGGGTTGCGTAGACGCTACTTTGCAATCGGGAACAATCCAAAACTAGTAAATGAAATATATTAATTATTTATTTATAAATTATTTAAAAAAGAAAGAAGCACACTCAAGGGATTTTTGTCTTTGCAAGGATGAACGCCGAGCGGGCTGCGTAGACACTACTTCGCAACCGGGAACAACCCGAAAATGGGAAATGAAATAAATTAATTATTTATTTATAAATTATTTAAAAAAGAAAGAAGCACACTCAAGGGATTTTTGTCATTGCAAGGCTGAGCCTCCAGCGGGCTGCGTAGACGCTACTTCGTAACCGGGAACAATCCGAAAATGGGAAATGAAATAAATTATTTATTTTTAAATTGTTTAAAAAAATAATAACATGCCCGACATTGACTGGTGCCAATTTGAAACTTGCCCCGTCTTTCTATATAAAAACAAGACCCACATTGGAGGGACATTTCGAAACATAATTATTACTGATAAATGTAATTTGGGTGCCAGGAAAAGAAATCTAATGATTCCTACGTAATTTAAATATCTCTCCTTCCAAAATTATTTTGTGCTAGCTCAGTTAATTGGGGTTCGAAGTTCATAATTGTTGCTATTTACTCTGCAACCAATTATTCAGTCTGCCATGCACACGGAGTGGCGAGAAATCTGAAAATCTTATTAAAATGCTGGATTGCACGTAACGATCAATGATAATCAGCTTTTTTCAACTTAACAAATTCGAATTTATAATATTGATAATCAAAATGAATTCATCTTTGGTCATGACCAGTTTTATCTATATTAAAATAGTTATAAAACCTTGTTATTCATTCGTGGCTCTTCGCGCGCTCTTCACTTCTTCGTTCGATGGCGCCCCGTAGAACCTCCGTCGACGCAGCAGAATCTTGCTTCTGGAAAATATCCTCACCTAATGTCCGGATCTGGTTCCAAATTCTCCCGGCAATACTATTATAATCCGTGACTTCCTTCACTTGCGTCTCCAGTGGACGCCTAGGCACAAATTTTACTTTCTACATGAACGCTCTATCCTAATATAAAAAACGATAGTTATTTTTATACAACTGTTCATTACAGTCTTTCCTCGATCTAGTAAAATATATCAAGAGCCGATCCGATCATCACCGCGTTGCTTTAGTGAATGAATGTTCTTCTAAAAACTCGGAAACATCCGAATCCTACATATTTTTCTTTTCTCTCAAAACAATGCTTATTCCGCCTCTGCTCTGTCATTTCAACTTAACGAAAATGATCCTTACGCCGGTTGTTTATTTGTCACATAGCGACCCTCTCGCGATTGTCTATTGACATCCCTATATTCTCTGTCAAATAAAATGACATTTCCATAATAAAAATGGTTCGTCATTTTGGTATATCACAATATAAACACACTAAAGGAATTTTTGTCTTTTCAAGTCCTGTAATAGAATTATAGTAAAGTACTCCCCAACATGTTGTGTAGGAGGAATCCATGATATGTGATTCCTTGTTTCGATTGACGGCAAAACGTCTCTGTCTGTCCATCTGTGGTCAACGCTAGAGCCTAAACTTATTTGATCTGAACGATGATATTCCCTCATTAATCTGAACGAACTCGAGGATCGGCGCGTTCAAAACGGATATTTGGATTTTGTGGGGTACTTTACATGACGCCTTAATATTTTCAAAAATTGTTAAAAATTTTTTATCATTAAACTTAGTCCTCGGAACGCGTAAGAGACGCTTAAAATAAAGGCACAGATCTCATTGCTGTTAAAATCCCTAACTTCTCAAAAATTGCAAAAATTCAAACATGTTTCGGCATATTCTTTTAACTATAATATTGAAGATAGAGATAATCTCATGAATTAAATTTGCTTTTTGAAGATAGGTTTTATATAAGCTCATAAACAATTTTTCGATAATTTGAGTAGTTTTGGCATAATTTTGCGAAAGAAAATCATTCTTCATATACTATAATATTTGACCCTATTTCAGTTCTTGTTTGTTTGTAAGTTCTATAAGAATGGCGTAAGATACTTGGAAATTTTACCGGAAGCACTAAAGCGTACAATATCACTCAGTACTCATGAAGTATGCGGTAGAATATGATATTGTTAACATAATATACCGAATACACAAAAATACCGAATACACAAAAATAGCTTTCAAAAACGTAGTTTGCAAGGGTTCCACAACGAGTGTGGTTCAAAAACTATTAGTAAACTCAATATTTATAAAAGATAAATTTCAACAAGTATAAAATGTATCTTTTTTACAAAATCTCTTCTGAAAACACTTTTCATACATTTTGCCAACTTTTTTATTAACTAAGAAAAAACATTTTTTAAGGTGCCTTCAACCAAAAACGCACCGCTTTCTTCACGTCATCATTCTCAAATTCCCGTCCATTGTATCGCCGTCCTGAAATCGCCGTCCTCTGTAGGTCCAAATGAACTAGATGGTATCTAAAGTGAATACAAAGGAAGAAGATCCGGGCGGTATGGGGAATATTTTAGCATATGTCGAATTGTATAATTGTTTAATGCTTTCATGAGTTGGAACTATGATGTGAGATGAAGCGTTGTCGAAAAGGAAAATAACGCCTATTGACGTCTTATGCGACGACGTCATTTTGTTTGCTGTAGCTCGTTCTCCATCACTGCGCTGTATAGAGAAGTACTCATTGTTTCAGACCTTTCCTGATGATGCTCCAAAATTGGCCCATTAATATTATAGAAGTTAGAGTAAACGATGTTAGTGCAAACGAAGGGTTCAGAGGAGACAGCTCGGATGACCAGAACGTTGCTCGTTATGACGTCCGTCCCTTTTTAAAGGAACTTCATTATCTGTGAATGTCGTCTAGGGTTCAGTGGTAAATAAAGTTATTCAAATTGTCGTTTTCCATGTTCTCACGGCAAGTCTATTCCTTCACGAACAGCACTGAGGGTTTTTTACCCTTGTTTCAGGAGTATTGAAAGTTTACCTGCTTAAGGTTTAAAGGATGTCAGGAATTCTTTTGATTTAGCTTTCTCCGGTAACGATGAGGGATAATAGTCCAAATCTATAGCTGATTTACCTTTGACAATATTTTTATAACACTGGAGCGAATATATTCTTATCTATTCTTGCCAAGAACGCTCATTTACATCTCTCTTCTACTTGTATATGGGTAAGGATGGGGATCCTAGAATTTAAGAAAACGTGCAGAGAATATTCCTTAGCACGTAACGCATTGTTTTGATGTTAAATAAATAAATGTACTCACTCTTATAAGCTTCTTTTGCTAAAGCAGCAATAACTAAGGAAAGGTATTGCGATAAATGTACCGCTTATCGCTGTACCTTTCCACAGACTTTGTTTACATTTCTCTATTTTTTACCCTCTGATCACAAACATCGTGTAATTGCTCTCTGCTCTACTACTGTGCACATGGCTGAAGACATAATTTTTCATCTGCTCTTTGCATTGTAAAGGTCATGTCACAGCTTGTGTCAACACAATCTAAAAGCTCAAAGCAACACAATTTCCTTCCCATGATATTAAAATTCTGCATTGTTTATTTTGTGTAATATTTTGAATTTGCTGTTACTTTTTCAGTCAATTTCATACATTTAAAAAATATATTACAATATAGAATGAAAATAAAATAAAATATTTTATATCAAATCTAGAACAATCGGAGTAATAAAACATTAAAAATGTATTTTTAGGAAAAATACTTTTTATCTTACAAAATATACAAAAAATCATGCCGCTAAAGAAAATTATGAGTTTAAAGTATATTTGACACCCAAAGACTAGTGAGTGAAGAAATAATGGAAAATAGAATACTTCTCATCTCTGCGTTCTAATAAGGTACTCTACTTAGGATGGTCAAGCAATTTCTCAGTCTTTCATACTTCGCCTTATGTTCTTATTGGATGAAAGGAGAACGAGAGAGTTAAAAAACTTCCACACAAGACGAAGTTCACTATTATCTCCTTCCGCGTTCACCACTCGCTCATTTTTCACTCCTCCATCTTTTTTCCAATTTTCCCCCTGTCTGCGCTTCTTTTATTCTACTCCCCTTCGCTGGGTACACGTTCGTGTCATCCATCTTGACTGGCAATTTTGCTAGCGTTCAACCGCCCAACCACAAAGACAAAATCTCACAAATATCACGTATAGTGAATGGTATAGTGAATGGCACAAAATACCAGGGGAAGGAAATTATGCATTGCAGAGTGTACTTAAAAACATGAAATACGTACAGTACTTCAAACTCACAATGTTATGTTACAAATTCCAACTTTAAATCTCAAAAGTGATACTGAAGATGTGAGATTGATTCGAAAAAAGTATGTTGAGATTGCAATGTCATGTTAACGACTAAATTACTCACAACTGCCGTGTTATCAAACATTTCTTTGAATGAATTGTATTGCAAGTAACAAGTTACGCTCACTGAAACACACTCATTAGGTCATATTAGCTAATAATGAAATTGAATAGATTTAGGGCAAATTTTAAAGTCGTCAATACTGTAAACATTCTAAAATATTCAACATAGATTTTTGGAATGAATGTTATGCTACGAATGCATTATTTCCCCAACAGATAAAACTCACTTAGTGAAATATATTAATGGAACGTAAAGCACATTCAGTCCAGGCTTAAAACCCCAGAGGCTTCGTTTAATCATGTCTTAGTGCGAACAACTTGCACCGGCTGCGAGTGCTCAGTTAGATAACTCCCTGCCGCTGCAGCGTCTCTGATTGGGATGTACTAGGATTCGAGTCTCGACAATGGTGGATTTTCGATTGATTGATTGAGGTTTAGAGGACCCTTTAACTGCCCTGGTCATTGATGCTCATGTCAAAATGTATTTAAAATTCCAATAGCTTTAATAAAATAAACTTACAGATGCAACTATCATGCTGATTAAAAGTATGTCGTACATAATTGAAAAATGAAGGCTTGAAGCTCGCGTTGGATATAGATACAAAGGCAATTTAATAAAATAAATAGTATTTATAATAAACAATAAACTGAGTGTATATGAGCCAGATAGCCTATAATTATAAAATATTACTTAATTCTCTCTTAGGTGGTATTATACTCTATTCTACATTTTCTCAGGAAGTACTATATACTACTAGTATACTATATTCCACTTTCTCTCAGGAAGGGAAAAAGCCTTAAGAGAGCGGAATCGTAATTGTCAAGCACCTCTCTCAGAGTTTTTCTGGCCATGTCTTCGCCGGCTGCTTCCAATTTCGCACAACTCAGGAGGACGTGTTCCACTGAGAGGAGTATCCTCCATGTGTCACAGATAGGTGGAAGTTCAAAAGGAGGAAACCACCGAAGATGTTGCAGTGACCGAACGGAGACGAGTTAAATTTATTTCCTCACGTCTTGCAACGTGGGATGAGAAACACTGGATCTTCATCGAGACAGGTGAAGTAAGATGGAGTAAGAAAGGAGGTGGAAGTAAAGGGATGTAAAGGGGAAACCACGAAAGAAGTGGCAGTGGCCGATACGGACGCGGGTTTAAATTATTTCCTCACGCTTTGAACGTGGAATGAGGAACACTAGAGCTACACCGAGTCACGTTGAGTAAGGAGGAGTAAGCAAGTAGGTGGAGGTACAACTCAAGGAACAAACCACGTGAGAAGTTGCAGTGGCCGATGCGGAGACGGGTAAACTTCTTTCGGGTGAAGTAAGATGGAGTAAGCAAGGAGGTGGAGGTTCAACTCTAAAGAGGAAACCACGTGCGAAGTGGCAATGGCCAATATGAAGACGGGTGTTAATTATTGGCATGTGGAATATTAGAGCTTCACCGAGTCAGGTGGAGTAAGCAAGGAGGTGGAGGTTCAACTCAAAAGAAGGAACCATGGGAGAAGTGGCAATGGCCGATACGCAGACGGGGATTATTTCCGCTTGCCTTGCAACGTCGGATGAGAAACACTAGAGCTTCCCCGAGTCAGGTGGGGTAAGGAGGAGTAAGCAAGTAGGTGGAAGTTCAACTCAAAGGAGGAATCCACGGGAGAAGTTGCAGTGGCCGATATGGACAAGGGTTTAAATTATTTCCTCACGCCTTGCAACGTGGGATGAGGAACACTAGAGCTTCATCGAGACAGGTGAAGTAAAATGGAGTAAGCAAGAAGGTGGAAGTTCAAATGTAAAGGGGAAACCACGGGAGAAGTGGCAGTGGCCGATACGGAAATGGGTTTAAATTATTTCCTCACGCCTTGCAACGTGGGATGAGGAACACTAGAGCTTCATCGAGACAGGTGAAGTAAGATGGAGTAAGCAAGAAGGTGGAAGTTCAAATGTAAAAGGGGAAACCACGTGAGAAGTGGCAGTGGCCGATATGGACACGGGTTTAAATTATTTCCTCACGCCTTGCAACATGGGATGAGGAACACTAGAGCTTCATCGAGACAGGTGAAGTAAGATGGAGTAAGCAAGAAGGTGGAAGTTCAAATGTAAAGGGCAAACCACGTGAGAAGTGGCAGTGGTCGATATGGACACGGGTTTAAATTATTTCCTCACGTCTAGAGGAACAACGTGAGATGAGGCAAGAAGGTGGAAGTTCTCTGAGAGCAGTTATGGACACGGGTCCTCACGCCTTGCAGGGACACTAGGTTCATCGAGACAGGTGAAGTAAGATGGAGTAAGCAAGAAGGTGGAAGTTCAAATGTAAAGGGCAAACCACGTGAGAAGTGGCAGTGGTCGATATGGACACGGGTTTAAATTATTTCCTCACGTCTAGCAACGTGAGATGAGGAACTCTAGAGCTTCATCGAGACAGGTGAAGTAAGATGGAGTAAGCAAGAAGGTGGAAGTTCAAATGTAAAGGGCAAACCACGTGAGAAGTGGCAGTGGCGATATGGACACGGGTTTAAATTATTTCCTCACGAGCAACGTGGATGAGGAACACTAGAGCTTCATCGAGACAGGTGAAGTAAGATGGAGTAAGCAAGAAGGTGGAAGTTCAAATGTAAAGGGGAAACCACGTGAGAAGTGGCAGTGGCCGATATGGACACGGGTTTAAATTTCCTCACGCCTTGCAACATGAGATGAGGAACACTAGAGCTTCATCGAGACAGGTGAAGTAAGATGGAGTAAGCAAGAAGGTGGAAGTTCAAATGTAAAGGGGAAACCACGTGAGAAGTGGCAGTGGCTGATATGGACACGGGTTTAAATTATTTCCTCACGCCTAGCAACGTGGGATGAGGAACACTAGAGCTTCATCGAGACAGGTGAAGTAAGATGGAGTAAGCAAGAAGGTGGAAGTTCAAATGTAAAGGGGAAACCACGTGAGAAGTGGCAGTGGCTGATATGGACACGGGTTTAAATTATTTCCTCACGCCTAGCAACGTGGGATGAGGAACACTAGAGCTTCATCGAGACAGGTGAAGTAAGATGGAGTAAGCAAGAAGGTGGAAGTTCAAATGTAAAGGGGAAACCACGGGAGAAGTGGCAGTGGCCGATACGGAAATGGGTTTAAATTATTTCCTCACGCCTTGCAACGTGGGATGAGGAACACTAGAGCTTCATCGAGACAGGAGAAGTAAGATGGAGTAAGCAAGAAGGTGGAAGTTCAAATGTAAAGGGGAAACCACGGGAGAAGTGGCAGTGGCCGATACGGAAATGGGTTTAAATTATTTCCTCACGCCTTGCAACGTGGGATGAGGAACACTAGAGCTTCATCGAGACAGGAGAAGTAAGATGGAGTAAGGAAGAAGGTGGAAGTTCAAATGTGAAGGGGAAACCACGGGAGAAGTGGCAGTGGCCGATATGGACACGGGTTTAAATTATTTCCTCACGCTTTGCAACGTGGAATGAGAAACACTAGAGCTACACTGAGTCAGGTAGAGTAAGGTGGAATATGCAAGTAGGTAGAGATTCAACTCTTAAGGAGCAAACCACCGGAGAAGTGGCAATGATCGATGAGGAATAATGAGGTTTTACGGAGTCCTTAATAACCCTTAACTTAAAAGTGGTATTGTGTCACTTTGTCTTCCATGCCCTCATTATGGAGCGTGTTAGATATTTTTAGTGTGGTTTACTTTTAAATAGAATGGAACAAATGAAATGTCAATAAATTGTTTTGATTTTAATTATAGAAATAACTAGTTTCATATTGCAAGTACAACGTTTCACGAACTAATTATTCGCATCATCTGGTGTATAAATAGGTTCTGTAAATAAGACAAAATTATTTTACTAATTACAACAATAAATATATTATTGATGAAATTACAATTAAACTTGTATGCCGGTATGCTTACGTATGACGAGAAACCAATTGAGAACTTCGATCTTGTTCCGAGTGGGGATGTGTCTCGCGGGGGAGATAACTTGGGAAGAAAACCCCTCAAGTCCTTGTAGGAAGGCACCGGATCTAATCTTACAGAGGGGAAGGAACATAGCCTCCATTCTCAACAACTAAATATTTTACCAGTTCAACATCTTTTTGTATATAAAGTACTGCAAATATTTTATGTCAAAAGCGGAAATAATTTAACTGAGATAATATTTCACAATTACAGTACACGCAGTAAAGCCACTAATCAAATAAAAATGCACAAAATTCATAAATCTCTATTATCAAGAACCTTGGTGTTTATTGAGCCTCAATATATAATCAATTAGCATTAGCTCTAAAAAATTGTAAGTCCTTAAATATTTTCAAACCCAAGATAAAGATTTGGATTTGAAAACATAATGATAATGATATAAACAAGTTAACTGAAATATAGCAATTAAAATTTTTATGTTGTATAAATTAAATATAAATTTATTTATGTAAATATATATTTTGTCTAAGTAAATATACTTATTGCATCTCTGTAAATTTTCACTTATTGAATTATTTAAAGGTAGGTTTTTTAACTTGTATGTTCACAAAACTTCTTCTTCTTCTTCTTCTTCTTATTATTATTATTATTATTCGGACATAAAATGCGGTGTACTTAGGGAATAACGACAGGACTAGCTGACTGTACTAGATGAAAAAATCAATCATTGGTACCAGCATGACAGGAGAAGAACGTTTATCACAAGCAATCGTCCTGGAAGTTAGCAGGACCATTTCACCCAATCACAAAACTGTATAGCTCATAATTTGCCGCTTTTTTGCCGTTCTTAAGATGTGAAAACAAAAAATTTTCCGCGGGTCATTTTCTCAAAAAAATCGACGGTCCTTCTAACTTCCATTCGAAGTTAACAGGACCACACATCTAAATCCGCTACTAATGTAAGCATACACACCAAACAGTACTCCAAATTTGCCGCTTTTTATTTATAAACGATTAGTGAAGAAATCATACTGATATTTCCATTTTTTCAAAAGATATTTACAAAAAAAAACCAAAAAAAAAACACGTTCTTATGGTGAGCGACCTCAAGAAGGACAAGACACGTTTCGTCAAAGACCAATAGCCGTAACAATTCATACTCTACGCCAAAATTTAACCTTTACCGTTGCAAACTGTAATCTGTAATAAAAAAATTGCCGCGAACCGGTTAGTTTACAATACCCAGGTTCAAACCCCAGAATATAAACTCTTGGAAGCTCCCTCCGCGAAGACAAGGTACGATACCTCCAAAACTAATAGCCGTAACAATTCATACTCTATGCGAAAATTTGCTCCTAGATATTGCTAATTGTAATCTGCAATCAAAAAATTTGCCGCGGACCGGTTAATTAGAATACACAGGTTCGAACCCCAGAATTTAAACTCTTGGAAGCCCTCTCCGCGAAGAAAAAGGCACGATATCTCCTAAATTATTAGCCTTAACAATTTATACTCTATGCCAAAATTTGCTTCTAAACGCTGCTAATTGTAATCTGGAATAAACAAATTTGCCACGGACTGGTTAGTTTAAAATACCCAGGTTCGTACCCCAGAATTTCAACTATTGGAAGCCCCCTCCGCGAGGAAAAGGCACGATACCTCCCAAACTAATAGCCGTAACAATTCATACTCTATGCGAAAATTTGCTCCTAGATATTGCTAATTGTAATCTGCAATCAAAAAATTTGCCGCGGACCGGTTAATTAAAATACACAGGTTCGAACCCCAGACATTAAACTCTTGGAAGCCCCCTCCGCGAGGAAAAGGCAGGATACCTCCCAAACTAATAGCCGTAACAATTCATACTCTATGCCAAACTTTTCTCCTAAATGTTTTTGCTAAATGTAATGTGCAATAAAAAAATTTGCCGCGGACCGGTTAGTTTAAAATACCCAGGTTCGAACCCCAGACATTAAACTCTTGGAAGCCCCCTCCGCGAGGAAAGGGCACGATACCTCCTAAATTATTAGCCTTAACAATTCATAAACTATGCCAAAATTGCTCCCAAACGATGCTAATTGTAATCTTCAAAAAAATAAAATTTGCCGCGGACCGGTTAGATTAAAATACCCAGGTTCGAACCCCAGAATTTAAACTCTTGGAACCCCCCTCCGCGAGGAAAAGGCACGATACCGCCTAAACTATTACCCTTAACAATTCATACTCTATGCCAAAATGTTCTCCCTAATGTTGCTAATTGTAAGTCTTAAGAATGATGTACACTGTAGATAACCAGCTACATTGGCAGTACATTGGGAATAACTTGAAACGGTATGTATTGCAAACGCTGAGGACACTATCGCGAAAGTTGCTCCAACAGTAGTTCAACTACTCAGAAATGTATGGACGTCAATAATGGTGGGCATTTGGAGCATTTGTTGTAATGGTTGTACATATAAAAGTCTAATATGATTACTGTTCATTATTTTCTATTTACGTGAATTCAGCCTTGTTAAGCTTATTTTTAATTTGCGTGAATTTTATGTACATTTTTGACGCTTTCTGTGTAGTCTGACGACATCGTAAATGTGATGTAATCGTTCGATTGTACTTGTCGAAGCTTTCACTAATTCAATGAAACTACAATATTGGCAGACTATGTTGATTTTCAAATTTTAATATATAAAACAATATTTTTGTTTAGTATGCATGCAAGTCTATTCTGAAAATGAGAGCTTCTCACTCGATCTTACTTTGCTATATAAATAAAATTTTAAAATATCGTATATTCATGTAGATCCTGATTTGCTCTCACCAATCATATTTTGGATGTGGTCTGCTTCCAGCTTTCAAAAAGCTAATATTTTAAATATTATATGAATATATACGTATTTTTAGAAAGCTATACGTATCTACATACTAATAACAATATAGTTATAATATATTATAATATATAATATAGTTATATTAATAATTATATTACATAATGTATTATATTATATAGGTATACTAATAATAATAAACTAATAATATAGAATTATTTGATTATATCGCGGCATACAAGTTTATTAGTACTTATGAAAGTAGAATGTGCTCCAAATATTTTGTAGCTGACGTGTATTACAGGAGGACAATTTGACATGTACTGAGTGAAAAGTTTGAAAAATATCTCAAATAGTATTCAAATATAGGAAACGAAGTCTATGCAATTATGTCTAATAAATACAAGGTATGATCATGAAAGAGTCTGTCTTGGTTAATCTTCCTGTTTGGAGAAATTTTACTGACTGGATGAATATTGATTCAGTGGTGAGTTGTAGTTGACATTTACATAATTGAAATCATTGAAGGCGTTATCATTGTCAACAATAGTATTTATTTCACAAATAGCAGCTTTCGATGGCTTAGCCATCATCATCAGTTTTCTGCTGTCTGGGAGCCACAAAAACGACTACCAGACAGCAGAAAACTAATGATGATGGCTAAGCCATCGAAAGCTGCTATTTGTGAAATAAATACTATTGTTGACAATAACAACGCCTTCAATCATGACTGGATGAAACCTATCCTTCGTGAATATTTCAATTAAAATCATCACAATGTTAGGACTTGCCCTCAGACACTTATTATGATTGTGCACTGTAATTAGTTAATGTGTGTTATTTATTATTCGAGATGTTTCATATACGGAGGAGCAATATCTTTTTTTCACATTACTTGCAAATGTTTTGTGACGTTAAGTGGGTGTTTAGTTATTTGCTTTTTATACCAAACTTGCAAAAAACGCAACTTAAAGAAATATGTTATAATTATCTGAGAAAGAGATACTTCTTACATGTTAATCACACGAAATTATGTTGTTTAATTTGAGAGTTAGAAAGTTCATATTTGGGCTAATTTATTAACAGATAATTAACTAGACATAATTTTTTGGTATTTGTCCTCAACTACTATACATGGATATTTATGTATTAATACTATTATTTTTTCATACAAAGATACAAAAAAATATTGTTACATATAAATTTATATGAAATGTGTTTCATTATTTCCAGATTGTCCTTTTGTTTGAGATTAAGATGTCTGAATCAAGATGAAAAAAATAATTCTGTGTATACGGGTCTCAATTGTAGAATATCTTACTTGGTCTCCCTATTTTTATGTAAACAAGTCCGTTAAAAAACTACAACTTTTAGAACAGACCTTTTTATATTTATATTTCTTTAGAATATTATTTTTAATCATAAAAACGCATCAATAATACAATATCTTACAAATTTATTGTATTGTACATTACTCTAATAAATTGAAAATACTTCTGGTATCAAAAGTGCATGGTTAATACAATTGCTACATATCACACTTAAATATTTGTGGTTTCATTTAGTTCATGATCTACTCCTATAAACACTAGCAACCAAGGTACATGTAAGTTATTCACTCATCCTCAATATTCTATGGTTAAAAATGTTTAATGAATTATGAATGAACTCTTAAAATATTTCTCTTTCCTTGTAAATAATTCTCACGACTTCAAAGTTTTAATTTCTTAACTAGAATTCACATTATTTTTTTTTCAACTACGTTTTTCATTCATAGTTTGATCAGCTTATTATTATAATTGTGTTATTTTAAATGCTTCACCTTCCTTAACAGGAAAATTGCTGGACAAACATTGTACATTTAAAAAAATGTTTAGTTTTGAAATTTGATTAAAATGTGTCACTGTTGGATCACATTCACTTTCTTTTTACTTAGTTATTTCAGATTCAAAAAAATCAATACTGTATGTGCAATATGGATGTATAATCGCCAAATATTTGCACTATGACAAATATTTCAGAGACCATTAATTATTGACTAAATTTTAATTTATAACCATTTAGCAATTTGACTGTAAAAAAACTTAAGTTACTTGCACAAATATCTCAATTTCCAAATACAATAAAACCAAATATGCACATGGACATTTCAATATATATTCAGTAAAAAACAATATAATGTAGCGTTACAATAATGGATTAAAGCTCGGTGAAAATAAATCCATTCACACAAATGCCAAACATAAATGTACATCACAAAACCAGCAATCAAATCAGGTAATACATTGGAATTGCCCCTTTCCCATCATGCCCCAGGTTTCCCAACGTCGAACGAATCGACTTGCATCAGTTGAGTAACTAAAAGAGATGAATTGCAACGAAATTAAACATTTTTTATTAACAATAGTATTGAGAATGAAACATATTGGTGAGTATTAAGGCCAGAGTAACGAAAGCTTGAGAAATTAATTAATCCACGTTTTTTCGTAGCCTAATCGGCTCTTACAGTCAGGTACCGATGTTGCTGCAGCAGCGCTACGGATTACTAGCGCTGCAGCGGCGGATTCTGGCAACTTTTTCTCACTTCCTTGCAGTTCACCGAAAGGTACGTCCATTTCTCCGAGGACCTTCCGCTTACCATGTTTTTCACCGTTGACGGCATCGTCTTCAAAGTCACACTTCCAGTTTCTGCAGTGCAAAATATCATTACTGCTCTCAGAATACAGAGATAATGGATGATGAAGAACAGTAATACCGTAAGTATTATATTAATTGTAATGATATGTGTGGAAATAATTTTTTATCTAGAAAAACTAAGTAATACTGCAACCGCAAACAATTTAATGAGCACGTACCAACGGTTGTGGAGCAGATAATGTATAAATGTGAAATTACGTTTGATACACAAGTAACCTCCATTACTCCAGTTTTAATTTTCTAATTATCGGGGGGAATGGTGCACAGAATTCAGTCGAACAAAAAGGAACTCGTACGCAAATTACACTTGAAAATAGTTAAAAATTAACTCATCTAAAAGGTTGTAAGTACCGAAAAAATAAAATTTTAATGATTTTACGTTTTGATGGAAATCGTCCATAATGTCAAGTACGTCAACGTGGTTTATGAATAGGGAAAGATCAAGCAAGTTTTAAAATTCATACTTTTTTTAAAAGAAAAACTTAAGTTTTTCTGACACGGGAGCTACAGGGGGGGTGGATTCAATTTACTCCAAATGCTGTGAAGAGGTCTTCCATCTTTCAGGAAAACGCTTATCAATTTTGAATGAAAATGTTAACAATAATTTGAATTTGGACTATTTATTTTGAACTATTAGGTAGCCATTTTTTAATCTGAATAGCATCCCGGATAGTGGGTTTCATTGCACACCTCTCGTTTTCTTTCACTCTTACATAGCATCTCTCGCATACTAGTAAGAAAATACGAATGTAATGATATTTGATAGTTTAGAAAGTATGGGAAACAAAACGTATATTTTTACATGTTCTGATATTACTTGCAGTATGGGTACTTTCTTTTTGTAGCCTTTGCAGCGGCGGGCAAAATGCGTCGCCAAAGGGTGACAAGTGACCTAGTCCTTCGGCCATTACGGCGCAGAAACATGGTGTAACAGCTTTGTAACTTGTAGAGGCCGAAGTGGGCGGTAGCCTTCCTTCATTTCCGCTGCCCCGCGGCACAAGTTGAGCACGGTGTTGAGCGTTCCAATGCACTGAATCACATTTCAAGACTCGATTATCATCTTTTCATATTTCTTTGACCCCGGTGAATAAGCTGATAAGTCAAAAAAACTTAATTTTGCAGGGGAGCAAAAATCCACTTTGAACTAATGCTAAAAAATAAGAAATTAATGATATTCCTACAAAACCTACACAAAAAAAGTTTTGTTTGAATATTACCTTCGTTTAAATATCATTAATCCCTGATTTAATTTAAACGTTTTTTGCTTTTCTATAAAATTGTTTGACTTATCAGCTTATTCACCGGGATCAAAGATTTGAGTGTGGCGTGTAACAATTTTGATATTTTATATCTGTGGCAGTATTTTTTGCTACAAGATGTCTGTTCTTCGCAAGGTATTAAGGAATAGTCCGATGCCTCCATGAATTAAGAGAATAATGGATGATATTGATATTGTTTGTAAGAATAAATATAATTTCTTACGATACTAGGGGTTCCAGATGTACTCTTGGAAGAGTAAAAGCACTCCATTTTGTACTCTTCTTTCATACTTCGAATAAACAATCTAATATAATTTCTTGAATATTATGTTAATGATCCGAATAAATATTTCAATCTTCACGTTTAAAACTCTGATTGTTAATTGTATATCATATGATATGCAGGAACTGTGAAATGAGGTACAAAGCAATGAAACAAAAATAAGGTAGAAAATTACATAGGAATAATGCTCGTGACATCCTTGTATAAAATATGGATGAGAATTATAATTTTCAAACTGGAGAGAGGTAACAGAGAAAGGTCTATTTACCAAGTATCAAACACATTTCAAAAGTGTTATGGGAATTATGGACAATATTTATACTTTGTACTTTATTATAGGAAGGGAGATAAAAGAAAGAAGCAGATAATGGACTGTATTTATTGATCTGAAGCCGGCCTTCGAACATCTGAACAGGAAGTAGTTGTAGAGGGTTATGTTGAAATTAGGAATCGATGAAATCATTCATTGTTTGAAGTTAATATACAAAAAAAAGTTATAGGGTGATAGAAGGTAAATTAAGCTGAATTTTGTATCAATAAAGGGATTAGACAGGGCTGTCCATCGAGTCCCTTTTTCAATTTATATATGGTATGTTTAAGAGTTAGTCAAGGAAGAGCCAGGTTGGTGGGTTATTGATTAGTAAATGAAAAATTGTCTTTATCTTATGCTGATGTATTGTTAGCTGATATACCAAGGACTTGAATCAGATGATGAGGAGATTAGAAACATGTTTAGAGAATAGAGAACTTGAATTAAATACGGAGAAGACCAAAGAGATGGAGTTTAAAAAGGGCAGAAGGAAGAGTAAATGTGAGAAAATTATATGGAAAGCAAGTACGTTAGAAATGATGAAAGACCATAAATATTTAGAATTTTGGCTTATCAAGGGAGGAGGCTACTATAATAGAAAATAAGGAGATGGTGACTAAAAGAATTGTGGGGTATAATTATGAGAAGGTACAGGGATTTTTGGGCAAAGGGTATGAGGATGTGACAACATTGTTGCTTCTATTTTGAGGTGGGGAGCAGAAATTTGGGGATGCAAGGAAAAAAGGAAACAAGAAACAACACATGAAAGATTTTTAAGACGGATGATATGAAGAGACTATTGCACATCTGGTTACATGATAAGATGGGAGACAGAGGCAAAAAATGAGAAAAGAGATGGGCAAAATGGCATGTAAGTTTGAGAAAACGATTAGAAGAGGGAACGTTAATGAGTTATTAAAGCAAGTTGTTTGGGGAATAGATGAAAACGTGGGAACTGAGAAATTTGATTGGAAAAGGGTAAGTGTGTGGAATAATGTTATTCATCGGAAGTGTCAAGGTTAAGTGAAGGAAAAGACTTAAGCCGGGTTTACACGATACAATAAGACGTAACGATTTGCCTGCATCGACAAAACGTTGCATGCAAGACGGAACGTGTAAACCAGAGGTCGTTACGTTTTGTCGGATTTGGAGCCTGGTTGAAGGTTGGTGCGAATTTCAATAAATTTCTCTAGATCGTAGCGACAAGTCCGTGCGTGTAAACGGTGACTCCATTTTATCGTTACAATCTAACCTCACTTTTATTGTTGTTCGGTCTAAGAGCAGTGCGGTTATAAAACTTCTTTTTGAATAGCCAACTTCGACACCACTTTGTTCTAGGTTTCTTTTCTTTTTTCTCTTGTTGCAAGGCAAAAAGCATAAAAAGACCAGAAAAGTATCTCTCCTTCATTGCGTGATACAACACACAAAAGACAACGCTACAAAACACAAAACTAGACTACTGATGTTGGAGAAGCCGGGTTGGAGTGAAAAGACGTAAGGTGTGAACGGCACTCCCGATTTTCGACAAAACGTTGCATCTTGTCGTTGCAGACAAATCGTTATGTTTTATTGTATCGTCTAAACCCGGCTTTAAGTAAACACTAGATTCAAAGAGATAAGGATCAGTTTTTACAGGAAGATTACGAACACATAAGAAATTCAAATTTTAGTAAATGGTTTAAAATTATTCAGATGGATGAAATTACCAGCTATTTAAAAGCTAAATGTAAGGAAAGACAGAATCAGGATGGCAAGATACAGGTTAGGTAATGAACTGAGAGCGAGTAAATATTGGCTTAGTGAGGGGGAAAAGTAGGATCTGCAAGTTAGAAGAGGAAGATTGGGAACATACTCTAGAGATGTCTTGTTTTTGAAGAAGGAAGAATGTGGGTAAGGTGGAATATTCAGGGTAAGGTGAGGTGGTTATTAAAGAGCAAAGCAGAAAGGATCACTCTGTTTGATAAATATAGGAAAGGGCTCAGTTTGTATTATTTTCTTAGTATGTAGTGTATATATTATTTACATGTACACTGTTACTGTTGTATTTATAAAGTTGTAAAATAAAAATTCATTAAATTCACCATCCAGGCGCTGCAAAGCAAGAGTTCTGAATCGAGATGAAACATTGCTACCAAAGACACAGAAGATTTTGAAAATTTGAGACCTGTCCACAACCCAAATCTGAAGAGATTTTAATCTTACAAAAGTTCAGTGGACTCCAGAGAGAAACAGGTTGACTGATGAATTAGTTAAAACTTTCTTGGCACAAATAAATTTAATAGCCTTTAACCAAATTATGTATACGGTCTCCAGGATTAAAAAATTGTCAGGTACTTAAGGTTCCCAAATTTCAGTAGTTTTGTGCACTTATTTAGTAAATTGTAACTGACCCAGCACTTCGAAAGAAGGTAAAGTATTGTAATCGTGTAACAGAAAACGGCGAATTAATTTTTGTCAGAAAAATTTAGTGCCGGGCCCTGACAATGAAAAAAATATAAATCTTATTTCTATGTACAGTAAATTACTTCCTCTAACACATTATGTAGTTAGAATTCATGGTTTGTGGCTCTTTGATACCGAAAAATCCATTGACTGCAAAATGTCCCTGTGTCCGTGATCCAAGCAAACGCCTAAACTGTTCAGCCGATTGGGTCCAAATTGAGATTGGCCCATAGATTTAAATGAACTCAAGGCCCTGTGTGTTTGAAAAAGATATTTTGATTTTTGGGGATACTTACGTAAAACCTCAACTTTTTCAATATCTTCTAAAATATGACTCCAAATATTGGTGATAAGAAATTTATTACCGTATGATCTGTTCTTTAAAGAGGGATTTTCGAATAAGGTCAGGTAGTTTTTCGAAAATACGGGGTGTTTTAGCGTAATTTGCGTGAAAGGCAATTTTTAATTTTTTTAAACATTGTAACGGAAAAGAGGCTCGTATTTTTTCTTTAAATTATCTCCTCGTATGTATCAAAGGACGATAAAAAATTGCCGCTAGTCTCATTTCCATCGAACTCTCTGTATTTTCGACAATGACAAAAGGTTGACATGGTAAAACTACGAAGTTGAAGATGAGATTTTTGCCTTAGTCTGTTCTAAAAAATTAGGTCTTTAAAAAAGGTTATTAGCAAGTTCTTCTTAAAACCTAGTTCATTAATTTGTGTTTGAAATTCAGGCAATTTATTAAAAGAAATTTCGCAAAATTCGCTCCAAATATTTTCTTAAATTTTTTCCACCGAGGAACCAGAGGACGCTTAAAATAATCACGTTGATCTCTTTTTCGTTGAACACCCTGAATTTTAGGAAATTGCAAATTTAGAAATAATGTGAAACGTCCGACGTTGACTGCTAATTTGAAACAAGCTCCGTATTTCTATTTAAGAAGTCCTACTTGGAGCGACATTTTGAAACACAATTATTACTGATAAATGGGATTTGAGCGCCAGGAAAAGGTTACATTTGAAACCGAATGATTCCTACGTAATTTAAATCTCT
This sequence comes from Teleogryllus occipitalis, assembly GCA_011170035.1. Lineage (NCBI taxonomy): Eukaryota > Metazoa > Arthropoda > Insecta > Orthoptera > Gryllidae > Teleogryllus > Teleogryllus occipitalis. The sequence continues at coordinate 27,119 of BLKR01007509.1, forward strand.
CTCATTCCAAAATTTTTGTGCTAGCTCAGTTAATTGGGGTTCGAAGTTCATAATTGTTGCTACGTACTCTACAACCAATTATTCAATCTGCCATTCATACGGAGTGGCGAGGAATCTGACATTCTTATATTCTGTGTCATATAAAATAACATTTCCCTACTAAAAATAGTTCATTTTGGTATATCACAAATGTGATAAAATATGTGTTATAGAACCACTAATTTCTTGTTGCATCATACAAAAAATATTCCAAGGTACTTTACACATATTGAAATATGCGTATGTGGGAAAGTAAAAATGCTGCTGTACAATTACTTTATTATTATTATTATTATTATTATTATTATTATTATTATTATTATTATTATTATTATTATTATTAGCACGTTACAATCCCATAGAGCGCAAGGGCCTCCAGTTGTCGGCTGGATTTCACAATGGTAGAATTCCCGAGCACCCAATTCGGGAACTTCCTTATAAGGACGCTATTTACACACAAAATAAGAAAATGTAAACGCCAAGTGACATTGTTCACTTTGTCACTGTCAAATATAACACTGTTCAGTTTGACTTCACTACTTGAATCTAACTAACTAGTCCTTCATTGTACTACTTTCTACATTGGCACATATCAAGTTGGCGAGAAATTGAATAATCTAGTGTACGTTCATTGCGTTGGATTTAGACATGGCCTTCCACTTCTGACGATCCCTTGCAGAGGTAAACCATTCTTGCCCAACAGCATTTTCAGTTCTTACGACCAGCTCTTCAGCCTGCCGAACTCTTGAATCCCAAGGGGTAATTCGGTGGGTTCAGCGAGTATGGGAAAGTCGCATGATGTGACCCTGCCCCAACCCATTTCTATGTCGAACAGTGGTAACGATTTGGTCCTTAACAGTGGTCCTTAATTTGTGTTGCTTTTCTTATGTCTTCATTTCGTATTCTACTTGCTAGGGTAATGTTTAAATGTTTTCTTTCAATTTTTCGGAGGCAGACATCAATAACATTTGTTTCTATGTGCTAATGCCCATGTTTGCGAACCATATGCGTGCGCCGGAAGTACAAGTATTTACGATTTCTCACTTTATTCGCAAGGTGTAGGATTTGTTCAAAGTAATAAATTTTAATCCCTAAAATGTTGACCATGATGCACAAATCCGTCTGGTTAATTCTTGTTCTGTGTTAATATTGAAAGGCAATAATTATCCTAGATAAATGTATTCATTCACCTATTAATTTTTTTCTGCACCAACAGAAATTTTCTTTTGTGCTATTTGTCATCACCTTTAATTTTCTGAGATTTATTGTAGACTACTTCCTTACTAAGAATCGGAAGTTGAGAGCATTGCTTGCAGTTCTCTGGATGGATTGTCAATTAAGACAATGTCATCTGCAAAAATTAATTTAGATATTTTTTTCCCGTCCATGTGAATTCCAAAATTATCCGACATTTTTCGTAGAACGTCTTGTAATAAACGCAGCACTTTGTTGAAAATAATTGTTAGTGGCATTGCTAGTTCTTCAATTCCAAATTTCAGACTTTCATTTTCTTAATAATATATTATTTTAAATCCTATCAACAAAGGCCACAGTGCGAATGTCATCAGAGGGGGAAGGGCAAATTTAAAGCCATCAACCAAATCATATTATCAAATCATAGAGTATAATAATTAGCCGCTGGATTGTACTAAATATATTTTGAATTGTAAAATTTTTCTTCGGTATAAATAGTTTATAATAATCGGTATTGTTTCCGGTATAGTATGGTGTGGTTATTGTACTATAATTGCATGAATATTTTGTTTGGTGAATATTATGTTGCGTGAATACAGTGTGGCGTGAATATTGTACTGCGCAAATAAGTGAATATTAGATTGTGTGAATAAGTGAATATTGTGTTGTGTGAATAAGTGAATATTGTGTTGTGTGAATAAGTGAATATTGTGTTGTGTGAATAAGTGAATATTGTATTGCGTGAATAAGTGAATATTGTATTGCGTGAATAAGTGAATATTGTATTGCGTGAATAAGTGAATATTGTATTGCGTGAATAAGTGAATATTGTATTGCGTGAATAAGTGAATATTGTATTGCGTGAATAAGTGAATATTGTATTGCGTGAATAAGTGAATATGGTATTGCGTGAATAACAGTTTGTGCGCCCTCGAACGTTAAAGCACTACCGATCATCTGCGCGCGCGCAGTTCAAGTTTCGCATCACTTCATCGCTGCCGTTATACTCTCATTAACTCAAATTTTCAATGCTTCCTTGTGCACAGGAATATTTTCAAAACAGCAAAAATCACGTTTCTTTTTAAATAAGAGAACAAAAATGAAATTCAAAATTACCGGCAATTTCTCTTTTGTCAGTTTTCTTAAAAAATATGAGAGGGGTTTTTCTATACGCGAATGAAAACCTTTCTCAGGAAAAAAACGAAGCGTTTTCAGACTCACAACACGGTTTTAGAAAATAAAAATCTACGGAAACTGCAATTTTTTCTTTTAATAAAGATATTGCTTCATTAAAAGACCAAACTGAAGAACCCATTGGGATATTTTTAGATCTTTCGAAAGCGTTTGACGTTATTAACCATAACATCTTGCTTTCAAAATTACCTTCTTATGGAATTCGTGGTATTGCCCTAGATTGAATAACCTCTTACCTTAAACATAGATCTCAAAGTGTACAAATATCGTACTGGCACGAAAGGACATTATTTACTTATATTTCCAATTCTTTGTCAATTGAACATGGGGTCCCACAAGGTTGGATCTTTGGATCTATCCTTTTGTTGTACGTAAACTTCAGTGCATCTGCTCATGCGCAGAATCAATAGTGTTGTCCATTATGGCGTGCACAAACTCGAGTAAGTTCGTTTTGTATTGCGTGAAAAAGTGAAAATTGTATTGCGTGAAATAAGTGAAAATTGTATTTCGTGAAATAAGTGAAAATTGTATTGTGCGAAATAAGTGAAAATTGTATTGCATGGAATAAGTGAAAATTGTATTGCGTGGAATAAGTGAAAATTGTATTGCGTGGAATAAGTGAAAATTGTATTGCGTGGAATAAGTGAAAATTGTATTGAGTGGCCACTGTACTGTTTGGTTTTAGTGTTGGGTACTTTCCAGTTACCAACGGGGCTCGTTTGCCCGAGGGTTAATGTTTTAGGATGAAAACCGATTATTATAAACTAATCGTGTAGTGGTAATTTTTTAATGCAGATAATACTTAGCTCTAACTAGCTGATATAATGCGTTACGCTTTGAATTGATGTTTGGTTTGGAAGATTATGGACATTATTTCTAAAGAGTGCGCAGTTTTTTTCAATTCAACTGGATTTCGTTCTCTTCGATTTGTTTTGTTTCTATATATCTGAACTATACAACTTTTGTATATGTAATTATGGTGCAGTTAAATATTGCTATGTGAATAGCATGAAACCGCATGATGCATTTACAGTTTTTTTATTTTGTGTTAATTTAACTTGATTAATTCTCCATTATACTGAGTACCGTACCTAAGATTGTAATGTGTTGATTTTCGGGATTTAAATTGATATTGGATGAATTCTCTACTTTCTTCCCTGTCACCTTCTGCTGGCATCGGACGCCCTTCCCGGCAGAGACAGCTTCAAGTACAACTTCTTCGCACCTGGTCAATCTCATCCTCCTCACCAGGGTAGCTCGTAGTCTGTGTCGGTCTATGTACGTTTCCCGGACTCATTGTGGCGTGTGAGCGCGTCCCTGCTTAACGGGTTTATTTATTTATTTATTTATTTATTTATTTATTTTACGTCAAAAAAACAGTTAAAAAACTGCGTATGACGTGCTATGGGGAAAAGTGAAGTTTGAGGGAATTCCGATGTGTTGTTGTAGACGTTCTTATGATAAGAAATAAAAGAGGTCATCTTCGTCGAAATATTAGTTTTATTAAGATAGCCGGCTTTCGACGGCTTTGCCGACATCGTTAGTCTCGCTGCTTTTGGCAAAAGTCGGTAGACTGTGTAGGCACACGCGTGGTCTGGTGCGCTGGTCAGTCCGTAGGCTCATTGCGTTGCTCACAGTCTGTCTTTCAAATAATTTACCGAGTTAGGGATGGAAACTATTCTGAGGATTAGGATTGAAGCGCAATATTGTGTATTGAAAACGCAAACCGTGCACTGCGATCGAGTAATTGCCTTGGTGAAAGGCGGGCTGGGACGCAATCTTTCAAGCTTCTGTGCCATCACCAATAATTTAGAAATGTTGATTTTGCGTTTTTAAATGTTTGTTCTTGCAAGTAATATTGTTGTAATACTATTAATACGAGTAATTTTATGTTTCTTCATTAAATTTAATGTTACTGCTTCTTTTATTAAAGAAAGGGAAATGACCATCCATCAAAAAGTGTAAAATTGTCACCAAAATTCAAACTGAAGTGTTTTCATAGACATTCATTTAATGAAACGGGTGTGAGCTGGAGAGATCTCTGAGATCGTGATTCTCCAATGAGAGCGTGGGCTTCCGCGGCCGGAATTAGAACTTACTTGGCTGTCCGGGAGACGCCGCGTCCAGGGCACAGGTGCCAACGTTGTGATTCTCTAAGATGACGAGCATGAGCGACCGATCGCTTAGAGAATTCGTCGAAACTTGGGTCATAATCATTAAGATGATTACACAAAAAGCTTACCCATGAAATATTGTTGCCACAGTTCATTCAATGATTAGAATCTATTTGTTCACAGGTAGTTTACATGTAAGGCTACACGCTTACTGGAAAAATTTCCAACTGAAATGCATTGAAAAATCTAGCAAGGACGGACGTGTCGAGAACTCATGATACTTCAGTACGATCAGGTACTTTGTATTAAAAATTTACTATTAAACCATTAAGTTGCCAGGATTCTTTCAATAAATTGTATGTATGCGAGCTGGAAGTACTAACCCAACCCAGATGCATTGAAACGTCTTGGCGTATATGATTGTGTAGGTTCTGTGGTGGCAGCGGAGATTTTGTGGTACTCCATGATAAGCTATCTGGGGTTAATGAGGTATATACCACAATAATATTGTGGTAATACTATTGTGGTAGATACCTCATTGACCCCAGAATGTGTAGGTAATTCTTAGTGTGGTACTTTGTTATATTTTTTGACACTGTTATTGAATTTTGTCATTACAATACAGACAATAAGTTGTTTTTACAGATACCTTAGATTTCGAACAATCTGAGTTACCTTTCAAATCATTATTGGTACGTATGTCGATTTTCAAACTAAACTTTTAAAGAAAATATATATTGCTTTTACTATTCAAAGTTTAAATAATATGGATAGCCACATCATTTTATATTATTCAAAGTTTTGCTTTTACAACTTTAAGGTTTTGGTTTATAATAATTTGGTTTCTTTTTCAGGATATACCATGCAACGGATATTGTTTTTGATAATTCGGTTGTAAATTGTTTAGGGCTTTTCTGGCAGCATATATTTACGTGGCGTGTAAAATGCAGTTACAAAATGGTTCTAATAGATTTGTAAGTTTTTCCAAGCCGATTGTGTCTTGCGATGTCATTACAACTCCACTGAAATGTATACGAATATTGTATGGTTGGTTGTATGTATGTATGTATGTATGGTTGCACTTCAGAGAAAGTAAGTGTTGCAACGTATGCCGTTTTTGCAATTTAATTACAATAAGTACTGCCCGGATTTTGACAATTCTTCATCTTTTCTTTCAAAAAAACTTCGTCCTTGTTATTAACAAATTTAACAAAAAATTGAAATGTACCCTAACAATTTTATCAAATTGTTAGGGTACATTTAACATAAACAGACGAGGAACATATTGTATTGGTTTAGATTAGTCATTTTCTAAATTTACAGCAAAAGTTTATATCACCGGTTTTAAAAATATTTCACTTCGACGAGTGCCAATTGTATTTTATGTGTGTGTATATATATATATATATATATATATATATATATATATATATATATATATATATATATATATATATATATATAACAAACTCAAGATTGATCTCGAGAACTGCTTCGTTTGGAGATATATCACTAATATCAAATATACTTGAAGAAATATCTATAAATCCAGAGACGCAAGGCGAAGAGTGCAATAATGTATAGTTCCGGACAGACGTACGTGCAGGCACACACGAACGGACGTGCGGACACGGGCGTACATGCCAATCGGAGCAACGTAAGGCGGGACTGACCGACGGACGGACACAAGCACAGACCGGCGTACAGTGACAGGAATATGGAAACTGACGAATGGATGTAGACGGATTGATGGACGGATACAAGTACACACACACAGACCATTTTAAAGTTAAGAGCTAGGATGAGTTCCGTTCACTCGTGCTCTGATGGCAGAAATTTCCATCTGTGCTTGCACCTGGGACTCGTTCTGCAATTCATTTTGCAATGAATGTCTTAATGGTTGGCGGAGAACGTTCAAGAATTTTTTGTTGAGCGTGCATCAGGTGAGGAGCATGTTTATTTATTTATTTGTTTATTTATTTATTTTTATTTTTTTAATTTATAGAATATGTTGTTTCATTATTTTTTAGACAAATTTTATTTTGTTTCATATCGGTGACAACAAAGCAAATAATGATTTTAAGTGTTCCTGTGATATTTTCTTATAACTTTTTTCGTGGAAGATCTGCGCACTGTGGGAACTACCTTAGAGGAGGTATAAAATTACAAAATAAAATTAAAAGAACTGGAATTATTTCGATATAATTCAATTAATAATTCCTCATTATTTTTGAGACGTGGCGTTTTATTCAATTTCAGTGTTGCTGTGTCTGTAGTTGATAGCAATTTGATCCAAGCATATTCCATTTCGTACAACGGTTGAAATATGGAGAACGCATACATCTTCGTACATGCTCATTCAGAAGTCTCAATAAGGATAGTTGCATCAAGAATTCAGCTTTAATACTTAATATGATGGAATTACCATTAGTCCATCAATCATCAGTGTTTCTTCAATAATTATTATTAAATGTTGACAGAACGATCTCTCTTCATGTGCATCGACAATTTGATTCACAGCATACGAAGCTACGTTGCACTCAAGAGTTCCTTGGTTCTCTATAGAAGAATGGGATAATGTGCATTAAATCATTATTCATTGTCGATGAGTAATAAGTACTAGTTTGATATTTTTAGGTAGCATGTACTTAACATGAAAGGTGGAGGTGCCATATCCGCCCAAGTTCATTGTAAACTCGAGAGTGAGTGTGAGTGTGTTAGGAATTCATCAAAGGTATTCTAGGTATTTTTATTAGTGAATTAATATATTTATGCATGTTTACTTGTCTAACGCAACAAACAGGCTAATAACTGATGACAACTTTAATGGTAAGTACTCCATTTTGGCTCGTGAAAACGTTGCTATATTCTCCTATGTTGTCTAGATAATAATGGTATATTTTGCTCTTTCTAGGAAGCCGTTATTTAATGAAATGTTTGCAAACTGCAGGATCCATCCCATTCCAAATCCACTGAAAAGTCCCAATAAGGATGGTCGCATCGAGAATTCATCGTTGCATCATGTATTAATGAGATTAATATACACGAAGCATTTACACAGAGACGTGATGGAATTTTCACCATAATTCAATCAACATTGTGCAGAGTTACTAAATTATTAAAAGAAGCTTCCGACTCCATGTGCATTGATAATTTTTTATTCACAGCATGCACGACTGCTTCGTAATCTCCTTGCTTCTTCGTGAATAGAATATTAGGCTAACGTGAATTTGCCCGTAAATCATAATTCAACTAGTATTTGTTTCGAATTGTTTAGGTAGGCGGTGCTTCGTGAGAAAGTTGGAGGTAACGTATCGACCCAGATTTAATGTGAGTGTGCGGCAATGTTGGGAATTCACCGATGGTATTTTCTGAGTTTTTATTAGTGAATTTATATATATATATATATATATATATATATATATATATATATATATATATATATATATATATAGAGAGAGAGAGAGAGAGAGAGAGAGTAATACAATAAAATTAATGAATACATCTTTTATCAGAAACATCATTGGTAGTATCCATGATAGTACACACTGTATTACGACTCCAGGAATGCGTTGCTACATTGTATCAGTAATGAGAATTTTGTTTATTTTTAGGTAAGCTGTATTAAACGAAATCTGCTTGCGAGCTGCAGAACCCATTCCAAAGAAGGGATATTAAAAACCGAGTGAGCGGTTACGTGAGAAATCGTTGTGGTACATTATTATTGAGGGTACAACATGTACATAATCAGAGAATTTGTCACTATTGTCTAAAACAACCATTGATTTATTTTCAGGCACTTACACGGCTCAAATTGTGCAGTACCATTACAAATTCCTGTTGCTAACAGTTTTGCATAATTTTGAGGCATCTTTTATTTCATGTATGTAATGCCAATACAAATGCATGTCCAAAACATTGCATTTTCTTCGGTAGAACTTTATAGGCTGCCTCCTCATGCAACGTACTCCAAGACAGTACAATTTTGTGGTAATAATATTCCGCATCTATTTCATGGTTCTTGTATTTCGTGGAAGGTATGTGATAAAACAGTAGTGAATCGAGAATTTGCAGCCAATTCAAGATTTTCTGTGAATAAAAGTGGTATTGTTGGTTAAAAGACAAATGCAGCATGACCCATGGGTTGCTCCCACCGCCTCTACGCTCTGTCGGCAGGTAGCAGCAGCTTTCCCATGAAATTCCAGTACCTGGAGAAAATCACAATGACAAAATGGTTTGGTATATTTCAAAGAATTTTTTTTCAAGAGAAGTTAGGTGTGAATGAATTATTTAGTTAATTTAAATTTAGGTCATTAAAATACTTGTCCTAGTAAGTTAGGAATTTTCTTTTCTAGGGATTTGTATTTCCTTCAATGTCAATGATAATGTTTCTGAAAGAAGTGATAAGTGTTAAATTTCCTTTACAGATAGCTTGCTTTCAATACAATGTATATGAAGGCGTTG
>BLKR01007510.1:0-36120 GCA_011170035.1 Teleogryllus occipitalis
CCGACAAATTACAATCAAGATTTACGTCACCTAACACCCCCCTCCCTCCCTCAGCAATTCTATATTTCCTTAAAACACCGCACCTCCCACCCGAACACCAACAACCCTGGACTATAACTAATGACGAAGTAAAAGACGAACTACACTTACTCGACGAGACTAAAGCAACTGGTCCCGACGGAGTAAAGGCAGCAGCATTAAAACGACTGACTAAAAACGCCCTCAACTTCTTGACCAAACTATACAATGCCTGCCTAAAGACAAGTTACTTCCCAGACTCGTGGAAACACGCCAAAATTATTATGCTCCCCAAACCCGACAAGACTCACAGAAACGCAGACAACTACCGCCCCATAAGTTTACTACCAATTCTCGGCAAGACCTTCGAAAGACTACTACTTAGACGACTAACACCACTGATAGACCCACGACTCCGACCCACCCAATTTGGTTTCCGGGCTGACAAATCAACAGGACTACAGACCTTACGAATTTCATGCGACATAGCCACCAGACTACAACATCGAAAGAGAGCACCTGCATCACCAGTCCCCTCCATTTTCCTAGACTTTTCCCAAGCCTTTGACTCCATTAACCACAACACCCTCATATACAAGATAACCCCTCATATCCCAAAATTCCTTCTACCCCTCTTGAAAAACTACCTTACCAACAGAACTTTCCACATTAGCCACCTCCATTCCACATCCTCCACCAGACCTATCTCTGCCGGCGTCCCCCAAGGAGCAGTCCTTTCACCCACCCTTTTCTCCCTCTATACAAACGACCTCCCAACGACAGCCCACGTCAATGACTATGTTTACGCAGACGATACCGCCCTGACAGTAACAAAACTACGATACCCCAACTCACTACACGCACTACAGGACGACCTAAACCGAATCACCCAGTGGACTAAAGAAAACGACCTGACTCTAAACCCCAACAAATGCTCCGCCATACTTTTCCATAGAAACAGGACTGAACACAACCCACCGAACCTCACAATAGACAACCACAATATCGACTGGACAAACACCACGACATACCTGGGAATGACACTTGACAGAAATTTACTATGGACAAAACATATAGACAAGATCACACAAAAAGCTAACAGACAAATCAGCGCTCTCTCCCCAATCATCTCCCACCCCAAGACCCCAACTAAGACTAAACTACTAATCTACCAGACATATATCAAACCAATACTGACTTACAACTGCGAGACCTGGGCGACTACCTCCAAAGACAACTACAACAAACTCCATAGACTTGAAAATAGATTCCTACGAACTGCCTTCAGACCCCCACCCCGGACCAACCTCCATCGACTCAGACAGACGCTTAACATGAAACCGATTAGACAAGACATATACGACATTGCAAAACGAAACATAGAAAAAGCAATCCAAAACCCAAGTTTCGCACCCTTCCTAATCCCACACCAACACATTTTGGCCAATCCACCCCTTCACATAAAATATTTCCCACACCCCCTGGACATCCTACAGAGACCACCGCCATAACTAAACAGAACCAAATACCCCGGAATTGAAACCCGCAAAACCACACCATCAATCACTCCCTCCATAAACATCAATACACATCTTCTTTTCTTTTCTTCCCCTTCTTCTCACCCCCCCTCCCCATCCCTCCTCTCCAAACAACAGCCAGTCTGGGGTAGTGAGAGGTTCCTTCCCACATCCCAACCCTTTCCGTTTGCTGACGACACAAGCGCTAGCGCTGCCCTAAGTAACCAAACAGGGAAGAGCATTTCATGCAGGCCCTAATAAATATAATCCATGAAGAGGTGACTTGTCGAACGCATCTGTAGTCGACTGTCTGCTAAGTGCACGCTTTTTCATCAACTTGATAACGACAACTGCATTGAACTTTGACTTCTCTACTGGAAAACGGACAAGATATATTGGAACCGGACCCCGGAACCACAAGCCTGAGACCGAAAGGCAAGCCCAAGCGGTCGACAGGCGGCCGTGGTGGACGACTGGTAGGCTCTTCGCCTAAAGCGAAACCTTTATCAACACTACCAAGAGCGCTACTCCTCAACTTGAGAGCAGAGGAACTTCTTGCTGGGAAGAAGACGGGAGACCCGGAGCTGCAGCGGCTGCTGCAGTCCTCCAAAATGGACAAAGGGAACGCCATGGACACAACCACTACTGATGGCAACACATTTAACCCACCCCTGCAGGATAACATCCCACCACCAGCAGGCGAGGAGAACATGGACCAAACAATGGTAGATGCGGACGCCAACAGGACGTCCTCTGACACAGGTACCACGCTGACGGGTGCGCCAAAAAACCCACGACATCCTCGAGATCCTCGAGACCCAAGAGACCACAAAAGAGATAGATCAACCTCCTCCTCACGAGGATCCTCCAAACCTCCATCCACTCCTTCAACTGATGGATTCCAACCCTACAACAAGACCTTTAAGCCAACACCTCCAACACCAAATCCTGGAATTACGACCAAAAACTTCTTCTTCCCCCTAGCACAGAGAACCGACCCTGGACCTTCAACATCAAACCAAGTAACCTCCACCCCCGACTTACCCACAACTGATCAAAACCAAACCACAAGCCAAACCACCACCCCCCCTGCACCCCAAAGCCGACCAAAAATTGGACAATTTAAGATCGACATAGCATCAATTTTCTGCCCCACCGAATTAACAAAGGAACTCCATAATTACTGCAACGGACAAATGACTGCCAAATGCACCAAAACCGAACTCATCATTTCTCCAAAGACCGTGCTGGCTCACAACAGGATACGCGACAGACTGGACGCCATACGTACAAGTGACCAAAAAGACTATTTCTTCAGACACATTGCTTACCACTACAACCGGGCGACTGATGAAATAAGAGACAAGATGGTCATAAAAGGACTACCCCCTGACTTTCCAATAGACACAATAGTAGAGACAATAAATGAACTGAACCTGACATGCTTCCATGTTACTGAAATGAAAAAACGGGACTCAAATGGACAAATGACCGCACTGGGGATTTTTACAATAGAAATACCACGACGTGACATGACTGTGACCAAACAGACACTGAAATATATTGGAAATTACAGCATTCGACTAGAAGACTACAAGCACACGGACAGAGTACCCCAGTGCAAAAACTGCCAGAAATTGTACCACACTAGGACTTACTGCAGACGCCCTACAGTCTGTGCCCTCTGCTCATTAAACCACCAGACCGAATCATGCCCCTCAGTACAATCCGACAAATTTACCCCAAAATGTGGCAACTGCAATCTGCAACACCCTGCTTTCGACCCCAACTGCCCTTATATAGTACAAGCCCGAACCATGAGACAGAAAATCTTGACAAAGACTACAAACAAACCAAATAACTTCAACTTAGCAGACCATTCATTTCCACCCCCCTCATCTTCATCTCCACCCCCACCCTCATTAGCAGACCCATTAAGATCCTTTGCCTCAGTAGCCCAAAACCAGTCAACCCAAAATCAAGACCCCACCGCCTCCACATCCCTCACAGATCTTAAAGAATTAATCACACTCCTCAAATCATGCAACATCCCAAAGTTACTCACCGCTATCACCCCAATCATCCAAATATTCAAGGGCCCAGGAGATATCATTTCTAAACTCCTCCAGGCTGCTTTCAAACTTATTGAAATCTTCAATTAATGACCCCTTCCCTCAGATTCCAAACATTTTCCTCATGGAACGCACGCGGCGGTCTCCACAACAAAAAACCCCTCCTACAACAATTCCTAAAGGATTATTCTGTCGGGATCATGTGCCTGCAAGAGACTTGGCTTAGACCAGCATTACAATTTGGCATTCAAAATTATACAATACACAGAAACGATAGAAACGATCTAAACACCGCCCATGGCGGTGGTACAGCAATCCTGGTCCGAAACCTTATCCCCCATGCCCCATACTCACTCCCCCCCATGCATGCAATAGAATGTTCAGCCATAATCATTGGAACTCCCTCAACCCCAGTCATAGTTATATCAGCATACAAGACCCCAGGCACCCCCATCCCAAACTCAGACCTCCTCTCCCTCACCAACCTCCCACATCCATTTATCCTTGCAGGCGACCTTAACTCGAAACATGTCCAATGGGGCTGCAAGACGACGAATCGGACGGGACGGACAATCGAAGACTTTTTAGACATACACCGAGACATAATACTTAAATGCCCGTCCGAACCGACACACTACATACGTGACACCCCCAACGACATTCTTGACTATATACTACACTCGACAGTGATTCAGACATCTCCCCCCGTCATTAAGTTCGACCTTTTCAATAGTTCAGACCACCTCCCCCTCATATTTTCCAGTACATCGACAACACCCTACTTTACACCACATCGACCAATACAAACAATGACAGACTGGAAAAGTTACACCCACACCCTTTCTAAAAAGATTCACGTTCCCGACAATATCGCGACATCGACTGACATAGAAAAATCCATCACCCATTTGACGAGACAGATCAGAAACGCATTTAGAAAGACGACGACCACCCAAAAGAGTGACCATCCCAACCTTCCCCATGAAATAGCAAGTTTAATCAAACTTAAACGACAGGCCCAACGACACTATTACAAATACAGACGCGACGATGACAGACGCAGACTGAAATACTTACAACGACTAGTTCATAGACAACTAACGGAATACGAGACCAAAAAATACGACGACATTTTTAATGAGAAATGCAGCCCCAATAAAATCCATAATATCATAAAAATAGTTAGAACCAACCCCACAAAATTTTCCCCCCTCAAATCCCCCGACAACTCCTCTCTCATCTTCGACCCTCAGGAAATAACAAACACCTTTGCCAAAAACCTAGCCAAAAACTTCCTCCCCCCAAATATCCCCATCCCTGACTCCGTAATCCTTAACTACCTAAAATCACCCAGCAAACCCTTAAATCCACAACCATATACTACCAACAACAATGAAATATCACAAATAATCAAAACAATTCCGGCTAGAAAATCACCTGGTCCCGACAGAATAATCCCTCCTCACCTACACCACCTCCCAAAAAACGCCTTGAACCTCCTAGTCATGATCCTAAATTCCTGCTTCGCCTTATCCTACTTCCCCACATCCTGGAAGACCGCCCGCGTAACAATGCTCCCCAAACCCGGCAAAGATCGTCAGCATCCCTCCAACTACCGCCCTATCAGTTTGCTCCCCATTTTTGGCAAGATCTTTGAAAGAATTATCCTCCTCCACATATCTCCTCTTTTGAACCCCATCATCCGCCCCGCCCAGTTTGGTTTCCGTGAGGGCCGCTCAGCGGCCCTCCAAACCCTTAACCTAGCCCTCAATATTGCCACCCCTCTCCATAACCAGAAAGAAATCCCTTGCATTTTTACAGACCTATCCCAGGCTTATGACACCGTTTGCCATAGCATTCTCCTCATGAAACTCAATCCTCACATTCCCACACCCCTATTTTCCCTCCTTCAGAACTACCTCTCCGACCGATTCTTCTTTATCAAACATCTACAGAAACGTTCCCCAAACTACCCCATCCACGCCGGCGTCCCCCAGGGCGCCGTGCTATCCCCCATCCTTTTCTCCATCTACACAAACGACATCCCTCCCACAAACGGTGTCAAAGCCTTCCTGTACGCTGACGACTTTGCCTTCCTAGCCTCATCACAAGACCTTAACCGCTCCCTATCCCAACTCCAAAAGGCTCTCAACTCCCTCCACTCCTGGGCCATAGCCAATAACATTAAAATCAACCCATCCAAATGCCAGAGCATAGTTTTCTCCAACCATCGGACTCCGACATTCCCTCCCCCACTGACGATCGACAGACAAACTATACCCTGGACCACTGAGGTTAAATACTTAGGTGTTTACTTCAGCAGACGACTACACTGGACGTCACACATACGACAGATGACGAAACGGACGTACAGACTAAGCAACGCACTTCATCCATTACTCACCCATCATTCACTCCCCATCAAAAAGAAATTACTCATATACTTCACCTACATTCGACCTATCATATCATACTCACACCCGACATGGGCTTGTACCACATACGACAACTACCTACTGCTGACTAGACTTGAAAACAAAATTATACGACTAATATTTCGGCCCCCACCTTATACACGTTTCAACGACCTACGCCGACGCCACTCCATCCCTCATATTGCCACATATATCCATGATTCCGCTAAAGACGCAATAACTAAATTTCTAACTGACCCGACATACAACTACCTCCTGACTCCCCATGCACATATCCTCTCAAACGCACCCAGACACCGCACCAAAAAACACCCCCTCGACATTCTACAGCTTCCTCCCCCTCCCACTTAATGCAAAGGGTTACAGACCGACACGACTGACTGACGACAACACGACAGAACACGATGACATGACAATGAGCCAGCAACGACTTGACGCCCCCTACTGACTAACACAACATAAAGCAAGACTCCTTTTCTTCCTTCCTATTCTTCCCTCATCTGTTCCCTGTTGTCTTTTCCTCATCTATCATTTCTTCTTTCGTTTTCCCTTCTTTCTTTCTTCCTTCCTTTCTTCCTTCCCCCACCACCAATTCTTCTAATTAAAAAACCAGCTTTCCCAATCCCTGCCTCGTGTGGGGGACGGGTGCATAAATTTGAAATAAACACAGCTAAGAAAGACAACTTGACGTGAAGAGCTCCGTAGAGAGAGAAAGGCACGTCAGACCAACGCAATTATCTTCTTGGTCTTGGTCTTGGACTTGTCGAACGCACCTCTGTAGTCGACATCTCTCTACGCCTATCGCGACTTATAACAACCATTGTGACTTATATAACAACCATTGCAAACTCATAAAGGACACTCTACAGGAAAAACGGACTTAAACAAACTTCACCGAAGTTTTGTTTAAACAACAAAAGCCGCAGCCCTGCTGACATCTGGCGGAGAACGTCAGTAAACTACCGGATTCATCAAATACTACATCACTGCCCGGCCCAGTTTCAACAACAAGCTAAACAGCGGCCGCGGGGCCGCTGTCATCATTGAAGAAAACATGTTTCACTACAACGACGCCTCGCTGCCTTCTGACGACGACGACGACGAGATGCAGAGCTCCATCTGGCAAGCCCTCCTGGAGGACGCGAACCTACACCACCAGCGGAAACGAGGCACCTCGGACGACTCCACAGCGCCCCCAAAGAAGGCATCCATGGACATCCCGACAACTAAACCTGGCGTAAGCATGGAACAGGGCACGCCTAGCGCTCCCCCCCTGCCCACCAGCCCCCCCCCAGGCTCCCTCCCAACAGCTACACCCACCACTCAGAATGACCCCTCCACCACATCTGTTCCCAACCAATCTACTTCCAAAGAAACACCCTTCCAACCTGCAACTCACACCTGTAAGCCCCCCGGCCAATATGTCCCCCCATCAACCCCCACATCCAACAGATTCTCCGCCCTTAGCACTCCTAATGCCCCCAACCAACCAGACGCCCAAACCAACCAACCCCCCAACGACTCAGAAATCCACACGGCTCAACCAACGACTAGATCCAACAGACCTAAAATAGGGACCATACACATTGACAACACCGGACTGACCAACCCTAAGAAACTACTGGACGACCTACAAACTATTACCCCCAACGGCTTCTTGGCAAGAAGCACTAGGAAAGACCTGATCCTGACACCGAGAACCACCCATGCCCACGCCAAACTGCTAAAAGCTATGGATGAACTGGAACTTAACCCTACCCTCAGAGCTAGATACTTCACCACCCTGGCCTACCACCACCATAGGACGACGGACGAGCAACGTGACAAACTGGTGATCAAAGGACTCTCCCCCAACACACCCCTGACAGACATTACAGTAGAGCTAAAATGCTATGGTTACCCCATCCATCATATCTCGGAAATGAAACGCCGCAACCCAGACAACAGCCTGACAGGACTAGGGACATACCTCATAGAAATCAACAGACAGGACATGACTGACTTCAAGACCAATATAAAGCACATACTACACCACAAAGTGACCATCCAGGACTACCGACAAAGTGACAGAATTCCCAGGTGCGACAGATGCCAACAACTTTACCACACCCGACATTACTGCCATAGACCCACCGTCTGTGCCAAGTGCAGCGGCAACCATCACTTCACTGACTGTTCCAGCAACTTTTTCAAATGCGCTAACTGCCTAAATGACCACCCTGCCTACTCTCCGGAATGCCCCACCCTACTAAAAGCAAAGGAAGACAGACTAGCCACTCTCGCAAAAAGACAAACGACATCAAACAGACAAACCCAACAAACAGCACCGACCATGAACGACTTCCCCAAACTTAGAGACCCCAAAGACCTGACAAAACTTCAACAGACCTACGCCGGCAGAGCAAATCCCCACCCACCCCCAAACCCTACTTCTTCTGACTCCACCTCCTCATCCACTTTTTCTGACCTAAAAGACCTCTTTACCCTTCTCAAATCCTTCAACTTGTCCAAATTAATATCAACTGCAAAAGAAATCATCACCATACTAAAAAGCAACGACGACACAATGACAAAAATCATCACCATCCTGACCAAACTATGCGACCTAATCTAAATTGACATTCAGACACAAACTAACAAACGTAACCACTTGGAACGCAAACGGCGGACTTGCCCGGAAACTAAACGACATACGACAGTACATTAAAGACTACTCCGTCGGGATATTACTACTACAGGAAACACACCTCAAGCCCCACCAGCCACTCCATATCCCCGACTTTATAATCTACCGAACAGACCGACCTACGAAAGGAGGAGGGACAGCAATTTGTATCAGAAAAGACATTCCCCACACCCAACTTCCACCCACCCCCACAACCCACATCGAAAACACCCGTATCCAATTAGCTACCCCACACGGCCCCGTTACCATCTGCTCCATCTACAAACCCCCGAACAGCCCTCTCATAGACCAAGACTTAGACTTACTAACAACGGACACCTGCCTACTGGCAGGAGACATAAACACCAAATCGACTACCTGGGGATGCAACCACACGAATGTAAGCGGACAAAAACTTGACAATTACCTCACCAACCGACCAGACCTCATACTGACAGCACCCTCCGAACCAACGCACCTGATACGTGACCTACCCCATGACATACTAGACTTTACTATTCACTCCCACACCATTTCCGTCAGCTCACCGCACCCTAAACCAGAACTAACATCCGACCACCTCCCAGTAATTTTTACAATAGATATCCTCTCCCTTGGCATCACCATCAAATACAATAGCATCTCCACCGACTGGAAGAAATTCAAACACCTGATCTCCAAGAAAATCAAACCACCCAATCCACTCCTTACTCCTACAGATATAGACCAAGCAATTACCCACTTCAACCTACAGTTAAACCGGTCACTCCAAAAATCATCCACTCATTCCATCGACTCCCCACCAAGACTCCCTGACAACATACTTAAACTAATACGACAGAAACGAAAAATACAAAAGACTTTTTACAGAACCAGGACCGCAGACGACAGACGTACTTACGAATACTATAAAAAGACGCTACATGACTCACTAACGCAACATGAAAATGACAAATGGACCAACACCGTCAACGAACTGACAAAGCACCCCAGGAGAATATGGACATTGATAAAAGACTTAAAAACAAAGACAAACGCAATCTCCCCACTCACTCTACCGGACGGAACACTAACTTACGACCCACAGACCATGACTGAACTTTTCGCCGACAAATTACAATCAAGATTTACGTCACCTAACACCCCCCTCCCTCCCTCAGCAATTCTATATTTCCTTAAAACACCGCACCTCCCACCCGAACACCAACAACCCTGGACTATAACTAATGACGAAGTAAAAGACGAACTACACTCACTCGACGAGACTAAAGCAACTGGTCCCGACGGAGTAAAGGCAGCAGCATTAAAACGACTGACTAAAAACGCCCTCAACTTTTTGACCAAACTATACAATGCCTGCCTAAAGACAAGTTACTTCCCAGACTCGTGGAAACACGCCAAAATTATTATGCTCCCCAAACCCGACAAGACTCACAGAAACGCAGACAACTACCGCCCCATAAGTTTACTACCAATTCTCGGCAAGACCTTTGAAAGACTACTACTTAGACGACTAACACCACTGATAGACCCACGACTCCGACCCACCCAATTTGGTTTCCGGGCTGACAAATCAACAGGACTACAGACCTTACGAATTTCATGCGACATAGCCACCAGACTACAACATCGAAAGAGAGCACCTGCATCACCAGTCCCCTCCATTTTCCTAGACTTTTCCCAAGCCTTTGACTCCATTAACCACAACACCCTCATATACAAGATAACCCCTCATATCCCAAAATTCCTTCTACCCCTCTTGAAAAACTACCTTACCAATAGAACTTTCCACATTAGCCACCTCCATTCCACATCCTCCACCAGACCTATCTCTGCCGGCGTCCCCCAAGGAGCAGTCCTTTCACCCACCCTTTTCTCCCTCTATACAAACGACCTCCCAACGACAGCCCACGTCAATGACTATGTTTACGCAGACGATACCGCCCTGACAGTAACAAAACTACGATACCCCAACTCACTACACGCACTACAGGACGACCTAAACCGAATCACCCAATGGACTAAAGAAAACGACCTGACCCTAAACCCCAACAAATGCTCCGCCATACTTTTCCATAGAAACAGGACTGAACACAACCCACCGAACCTCACAATAGACAACCACAATATCGACTGGACAAACACCACGACATACCTGGGAATGACACTTGACAGAAATTTACTATGGACAAAACATATAGACAAGATCACACAAAAAGCTAACAGACAAATCAGCGCTCTCTCCCCAATCATCTCCCACCCCAAGACCCCAACTAAGACTAAACTACTAATCTACCAGACATATATCAAACCAATACTGACTTACAACTGCGAGACCTGGGCGACTACCTCCAAAGACAACTACAACAAACTCCATAGACTTGAAAATAGATTCCTACGAACTGCCTTCAGACCCCCACCCCGGACTAACCTCCATCGACTCAGACAGACGCTTAACATGAAACCGATTAGACAAGACATATACGACATTGCAAAACGAAACATAGAAAAAGCAATCCAAAACCCAAGTTTCGCACCCTTCCTAATCCCACACCAACACATTTTGGCCAATCCACCCCTTCACATAAAATATTTCCCACACCCCCTGGACATCCTACAGAGACCACCGCCATAACTAAACAGAACCAAATACCCCGGAATTGAAACCCGCAAAACCACACCATCAATCACTCCCTCCATAAACATCAAAAACACATCTTCTTTTCTTTTCTTCCCCTTCTTCTCACCCCCCCTCCCCATCCCTCCTCTCCAAACAACAGCCAGTCTGGGGTAGTGAGAGGTTCCTTCCCACATCCCAACCCTTTCCGTTTGCTGACGACACAAGCGCTAGCGCTGCCCTAAGTAACCAAACAGGGAAGAGCATCTAATGCAGGCCCTAATAAATATATTCCATGAAGAGGTGACTTGTCGAACGCACCTCTGTAGTCGACATCTCTCTACGCCAATCGCGACTTATAACAACCATTGTGACTTATATAACAACCATTGCAAACTCATAAAGGACACTCTACAGGAAAAACGGAGCCTTCACCGAAGTTTTGTTTAAACAACAAAAGCCGCAGCCTTGCTGACATCTGGCGGAGAACGTCAGTAAACTACCGGATTCATCAATACTACACCACTGCCCGGCCCAGTTCAACAACAAGCTAAACAGCGGCCGCGGGGCCGCTGTCATCATTGAAGAAAACATGTTTCACTACAACGACGCCTCGCTGCCTTCTGACGACGACGACGACGAGATGCAGAGCTCCATCTGGCAAGCCCTCCTGGAGGACGCGAACCTACACCACCAGCGGAAACGAGGCACCTCGGACGACTCCACAGCGCCCCAAAAGAAGGCATCCATGGACATCCCGACAACTAAACCTGGCGTAAGCATGGAACAGGGCACGCCTAGCGCTCCCCCCCCCGCCCACCAGCCCCCCCAGGCTCCCTCCCAACAGCTACACCCACCACTCAGAATGACCCCTCCACCACATCTGTTCCCAACCAATCTACTTCCAAAGAAACACCCTTCCAACCTGCTACTCACACCTGTAAGCCCCCCGGCCAATATGTCCCCCCATCAACCCCCACATCCAACAGATTCTCCGCCCTTAGCACTCCTAATGCCCCCAACCAACCAGACGCCCAAACCAACCAACCCCCCAACGACTCAGAAATCCACACGACTCAACCAACGACTAGATCCAACAGACCTAAAATAGGGACCATACACATTGACAACACCGGACTGACCAACCCTAAAAAACTACTGGACGACCTACAAACTATTACCCCCAACGGCTTCTTGGCAAGAAGCACTAGGAAAGACCTGATCCTCACACCGAGAACCACCCATGCCCACGCCAAACTGCTAAAAGCTATGGATGAACTGGAACTTAACCCTACCCTCAGAGCTAGATACTTCACCACCCTGGCCTACCACCACCATAGGACGACGGACGAGCAACGTGACAAACTGGTGATCAAAGGACTCTCCCCCAACACACCCCTGACAGACATTACAGTAGAGCTAAAATGCTATGGTTACCCCATCCATCATATCTCGGAAATGAAACGCCGCAACCCAGACAACAGCCTGACAGGACTAGGGACATACCTCATAGAAATCAACAGACAGGACATGACTGACTTCAAGACCAATATAAAGCACATACTACACCACAAAGTGACCATCCAGGACTACCGACAAAGTGACAGAATTCCCAGGTGCGACAGATGCCAACAACTTTACCACACCCGACATTACTGCCATAGACCCACCGTCTGTGCCAAGTGCAGCGGCAACCATCACTTCACTGACTGTTCCAGCAACTTTTTCAAATGCGCTAACTGCCTAAATGACCACCCTGCCTACTCTCCGGAATGCCCCACCCTACTAAAAGCAAAGGAAGACAGACTAGCCACTCTCGCAAAAAGACAAACGACATCAAACAGACAAACCCAACAAACAGCACCGACCATGAACGACTTCCCCAAACTTAGAGACCCCAAAGACCTGACAAAACTTCAACAGACCTACGCCGGCAGAGCAAATCCCCACCCACCCCCAAACCCTACTTCTTCTGACTCCACCTCCTCATCCACTTTTTCTGACCTAAAAGACCTCTTTACCCTTCTCAAATCCTTCAACTTGTCCAAATTAATATCAACTGCAAAAGAAATCATCACCATACTAAAAAGCAACGACGACACAATGACAAAAATCATCACCATCCTGACCAAACTATGCGACCTCATCTAAATTGACATTCAGACACAAACAAACGTAACCACTTGGAACGCAAACGGCGGACTTGCCCGGAAACTAAACGACATACGACAGTACATTAAAGACTACTCCGTCGGGATATTACTACTACAGGAAACACACCTCAAGCCCCACCAGCCACTCCATATCCCCGACTTTATAATCTACCGAACAGACCGACCTACGAAAGGAGGAGGGACAGCAATTTGTATCAGAAAAGACATTCCCCACACCCAACTTCCACCCACCCCCACAACCCACATCGAAAACACCCGTATCCAATTAGCTACCCCACACGGCCCCGTTACCATCTGCTCCATTTACAAACCCCCGAACAGCCCTCTCATAGACCAAGACTTAGACTTACTAACAACAGACACCTGCCTACTGGCAGGAGACATAAACACCAAATCGACTACCTGGGGATGCAATCACACGAATGTAAGCGGACAAAAACTTGACAATTACCTCACCAACCGACCAGACCTCATACTGACAGCACCCTCCGAACCAACGCACCTGATACGTGACCTACCCCATGACATACTAGACTTTACTATTCACTCCCACACCATTTCCGTCAGCTCACCGCACCCTAAACCCGAACTAACATCCGACCACCTCCCAGTAATTTTTACAATAGATATCCTCTCCCTTGGCATCACCATCAAATACAATAGCATCTCCACCGACTGGAAGAAATTCAAACACCTGATCTCCAAGAAAATCAAACCACCCAATCCACTCCTTACTCCTACAGATATTGACCAAGCAATTACCCACTTCAACCTACAGTTAAACCGGTCACTCCATAAATCATCCACTCATTCCATCGACTCCCCACCAAGACTCCCTGACAACATACTTAAACTAATACGACAGAAACGAAAAATACAAAAGACTTTTTACAGAACCAGAACCGCAGACGACAGACGTACTTACGAATACTATAAAAAGACGCTACATGACACACTAACGCAACATGAAAATGACAAATGGACCAACACCGTCAACGAACTGACAAAGCACCCCAGGAGAATATGGACATTGATAAAAGACTTAAAAACAAAGACAAACGCAATCTCCCCACTCACTCTACCGGACGGAACACTAACTTACGACCCACAGACCATGACTGAACTTTTCGCCGACAAATTACAATCAAGATTTACGTCACCTAACACCCCCCTCCCTCCCTCAGCAATTCTATATTTCCTTAAAACACCGCACCTCCCACCCGAACACCAACAACCCTGGACTATAACTAATGACGAAGTAAAAGACGAACTACACTTACTCGACGAGACTAAAGCAACTGGTCCCGACGGAGTAAAGGCAGCAGCATTAAAACGACTGACTAAAAACGCCCTCAACTTTTGACCAAACTATACAATGCCTGCCTAAAGACAAGTTACTTCCCAGACTCGTGGAAACACGCCAAAATTATTATGCTCCCCAAACCCGACAAGACTCACAGAAACGCAGACAACTACCGCCCCATAAGTTTACTACCAATTCTCGGCAAGACCTTTGAAAGACTACTACTTAGACGACTAACACCACTGATAGACCCACGACTCCGACCCACCCAATTTGGTTTCCGGGCTGACAAATCAACAGGACTACAGACCTTACGAATATCATGTGACATAGCCACCAGACTACAACATCGAAAGAGAGCACCTGCATCACCAGTCCCCTCCATTTTCCTAGACTTTTCCCAAGCCTTTGACTCCATTAACCACAACACCCTCATATACAAGATAACCCCTCATATCCCAAAATTCCTTCTACCCCTCTTGAAAAACTACCTTACCAATAGAACTTTCCACATTAGCCACCTCCATTCCACATCCTCCACCAGACCTATCTCTGCCGGCGTCCCCCAAGGAGCAGTCCTTTCACCCACCCTTTTCTCCCTCTATACAAACGACCTCCCAACGACAGCCCACGTCAATGACTATGTTTACGCAGACGATACCGCCCTGACAGTAACAAAACTACGATACCCCAACTCACTACACGCACTACAGGACGACCTAAACCGAATCACCCAATGGACTAAAGAAAACGACCTGACTCTAAACCCCAACAAATGCTCCGCCATACTTTTCCATAGAAACAGGACTGAACACAACCCACCGAACCTCACAATAGACAACCACAATATCGACTGGACAAACACCACGACATACCTGGGAATGACACTTGACAGAAATTTACTATGGACAAAACATATAGACAAGATCACACAAAAAGCTAACAGACAAATCAGCGCTCTCTCCCCAATCATCTCCCACCCCAAGACCCCAACTAAGACTAAACTACTAATCTACCAGACATATATCAAACCAATACTGACTTACAACTGCGAGACCTGGGCGACTACCTCCAAAGACAACTACAACAAACTCCATAGACTTGAAAATAGATTCCTACGAACTGCCTTCAGACCCCCACCCCGGACTAACCTCCATCGACTCAGACAGACGCTTAACATGAAACCGATTAGACAAGACATATACGACATTGCAAAACGAAACATAGAAAAAGCAATCCAAAACCCAAGTTTCGCACCCTTCCTAATCCCACACCAACACATATTGGCCAATCCACCCCTTCACATAAAATATTTCCCACACCCCCTGGACATCCTACAGAGACCACCGCCATAACCAAACAGAACCAAATACCCCGGAATTGAAACCCGCAAAACCACATCATCAATCACTCCCTCCATAAACATCAAAAACACATCTTCTTTTCTTTTCTTCCCCTTCTTCTCACCCCCCCTCCCCATCCCTCCTCTCCAAACAACAGCCAGTCTGGGGTAGTGAGAGGTTCCTTCCCACATCCCAACCCTTTCCGTTTGCTGACGACACAAGCGCTAGCGCTGCCCTAAGTAACCAAAAAGGGAAGAGCATCTAATGCAGGCCCTAATAAATATATTCCATGAAGAGGTGACTTGTCGAACGCACCTCTGTAGTCGACATCTCGCTACGCCTATCGCGACTTATAACAACCATTGTGACTTATAACAACCATTGCAAACTCATAAAGGACAATCTACAGGAAAAACGGACTTAAACAAACTTCACCGAAGTTTTGTTTAAACAACAAAAGCCGCAGCCTTGCTGACATCTGGCGGAGAACGTCAGTAAACTACCGGATTCATCAAATACTACATCACTGCCCGGCCCAGTTTCAACAACAAGCTAAACAGCGGCCGCGGGGCCGCTGTCATCATTGAAGAAAACATGTTTCACTACAACGACGCCTCGCTGCCTTCTGACGACGACGACGACGAGATGCAGAGCTCCATCTGGCAAGCCCTCCTGGAGGACGCGAACCTACACCACCAGCGGAAACGAGGCACCTCGGACGACTCCACAGCGCCCCCAAAGAAGGCATCCATGGACATCCCGACAACTAAACCTGGCGTAAGCATGGAACAGGGCACGCCTAGCGCTCCCCCCCCCGCCCACCAGCCCCCCCCAGGCTCCCTCCCAACAGCTACACCCACCACTCAGAATGACCCCTCCACCACATCTGTTCCCAACCAATCTACTTCCAAAGAAACACCCTTCCAACCTGCAACTCACACCTGTAAGCCCCCCGGCCAATATGTCCCCCCATCAACCCCCACATCCAACAGATTCTCCGCCCTTAGCACTCCTAATGCCCCCAACCAACCAGACGCCCAAACCAACCAACCCCCCAACGACTCAGAAATCCACACGACTCAACCAACGACTAGATCCAACAGACCTAAAATAGGGACCATACACATTGACAACACCGGACTGACCAACCCTAAGAAACTACTGGACGACCTACAAACTATTACCCCCAACGGCTTCTTGGCAAGAAGCACTAGAAAAGACCTGATCCTCACACCGAGAACCACCCATGCCCACGCCAAACTGCTAAAAGCTATGGATGAACTGGAACTTAACCCTACCCTCAGAGCTAGATACTTCACCACCCTGGCTTACCACCACCATAGGACGACGGACGAGCAACGTGACAAACTTGTGATCAAAGGACTCTCCCCCAACACACCCCTGACAGACATTACAGTAGAGCTAAAATGCTATGGTTACCCCATCCATCATATCTCGGAAATGAAACGCCGCAACCCAGACAACAGCCTGACAGGACTAGGGACATACCTCATAGAAATCAACAGACAGGACATGACTGACTTCAAGACCAATATAAAGCACATACTACACCACAAAGTGACCATCCAGGACTACCGACAAAGTGACAGAATTCCCAGGTGCGACAGATGCCAACAACTTTACCACACCCGACATTACTGCCATAGACCCACCGTCTGTGCCAAGTGCAGCGGCAACCATCACTTCACTGACTGTTCCAGCAACTTTTTCAAATGCGCTAACTGCCTAAATGACCACCCTGCCTACTCTCCGGAATGCCCCACCCTACTAAAAGCAAAGGAAGACAGACTAGCCACTCTCGCAAAAAGACAAACGACATCAAACAGACAAACCCAACAAACAGCACCGACCATGAACGACTTCCCCAAACTTAGAGACCCCAAAGACCTGACAAAACTTCAACAGACCTACGCCGGCAGAGCAAATCCCCACCCACCCCCAAACCCTACTTCTTCTGACTCCACCTCCTCATCCACTTTTTCTGACCTAAAAGACCTCTTTACCCTTCTCAAATCCTTCAACTTGTCCAAATTAATATCAACTGCAAAAGAAATCATCACCATACTAAAAAGCAACGACGACACAATGACAAAAATCATCACCATCCTGACCAAACTATGCGACCTAATCTAAATTGACATTCAGACACAAACTAACAAACGTAACCACTTGGAACGCAAACGGCGGACTTGCCCGGAAACTAAACGACATACGACAGTACATTAAAGACTACTCCGTCGGGATATTACTACTACAGGAAACACACCTCAAGCCCCACCAGCCACTCCATATCCCCGACTTTATAATCTACCGAACAGACCGACCTACGAAAGGAGGAGGGACAGCAATTTGTATCAGAAAAGACATTCCCCACACCCAACTTCCACCCACCCCCACAACCCACATCGAAAACACCCGTATCCAATTAGCTACCCCACACGGCCCCGTTACCATCTGCTCCATCTACAAACCCCCGAACAGCCCTCTCATAGACCAAGACTTAGACTTACTAACAACGGACACCTGCCTACTGGCAGGAGACATAAACACCAAATCGACTACCTGGGGATGCAACCACACGAATGTAAGCGGACAAAAACTTGACAATTACCTCACCAACCGACCAGACCTCATACTGACAGCACCCTCCGAACCAACGCACCTGATACGTGACCTACCCCATGACATACTAGACTTTACTATTCACTCCCACACCATTTCCGTCAGCTCACCGCACCCTAAACCAGAACTAACATCCGACCACCTCCCAGTAATTTTTACAATAGATATCCTCTCCCTTGGCATCACCATCAAATACAATAGCATCTCCACCGACTGGAAGAAATTCAAACACCTGATCTCCAAGAAAATCAAACCACCCAATCCACTCCTTACTCCTACAGATATAGACCAAGCAATTACCCACTTCAACCTACAGTTAAACCGGTCACTCCAAAAATCATCCACTCATTCCATCGACTCCCCACCAAGACTCCCTGACAACATACTTAAACTAATACGACAGAAACGAAAAATACAAAAGACTTTTTACAGAACCAGGACCGCAGACGACAGACGTACTTACGAATACTATAAAAAGACGCTACATGACTCACTAACGCAACATGAAAATGACAAATGGACCAACACCGTCAACGAACTGACAAAGCACCCCAGGAGAATATGGACATTGATAAAAGACTTAAAAACAAAGACAAACGCAATCTCCCCACTCACTCTACCGGACGGAACACTAACTTACGACCCACAGACCATGACTGAACTTTTCGCCGACAAATTACAATCAAGATTTACGTCACCTAACACCCCCCTCCCTCCCTCAGCAATTCTATATTTCCTTAAAACACCGCACCTCCCACCCGAACACCAACAACCCTGGACTATAACTAATGACGAAGTAAAAGACGAACTACACTTACTCGACGAGACTAAAGCAACTGGTCCCGACGGAGTAAAGGCAGCAGCATTAAAACGACTGACTAAAAACGCCCTCAACTTCTTGACCAAACTATACAATGCCTGCCTAAAGACAAGTTACTTCCCAGACTCGTGGAAACACGCCAAAATTATTATGCTCCCCAAACCCGACAAGACTCACAGAAACGCAGACAACTACCGCCCCATAAGTTTACTACCAATTCTCGGCAAGACCTTCGAAAGACTACTACTTAGACGACTAACACCACTGATAGACCCACGACTCCGACCCACCCAATTTGGTTTCCGGGCTGACAAATCAACAGGACTACAGACCTTACGAATTTCATGCGACATAGCCACCAGACTACAACATCGAAAGAGAGCACCTGCATCACCAGTCCCCTCCATTTTCCTAGACTTTTCCCAAGCCTTTGACTCCATTAACCACAACACCCTCATATACAAGATAACCCCTCATATCCCAAAATTCCTTCTACCCCTCTTGAAAAACTACCTTACCAATAGAACTTTCCACATTAGCCACCTCCATTCCACATCCTCCACCAGACCTATCTCTGCCGGCGTCCCCCAAGGAGCAGTCCTTTCACCCACCCTTTTCTCCCTCTATACAAACGACCTCCCAACGACAGCCCACGTCAATGACTATGTTTACGCAGACGATACCGCCCTGACAGTAACAAAACTACGATACCCCAACTCACTACACGCACTACAGGACGACCTAAACCGAATCACCCAATGGACTAAAGAAAACGACCTGACTCTAAACCCCAACAAATGCTCCGCCATACTTTTCCATAGAAACAGGACTGAACACAACCCACCGAACCTCACAATAGACAACCACAATATCGACTGGACAAACACCACGACATACCTGGGAATGACACTTGACAGAAATTTACTATGGACAAAACACATAGACAAGATCACACAAAAAGCTAACAGACAAATCAGCGCTCTCTCCCCAATCATCTCCCACCCCAAGACCCCAACTAAGACTAAACTACTAATCTACCAGACATATATCAAACCAATACTGACTTACAACTGCGAGACCTGGGCGACTACCTCCAAAGACAACTACAACAAACTCCATAGACTTGAAAATAGATTCCTACGAACTGCCTTCAGACCCCCACCCCGGACTAACCTCCATCGACTCAGACAGACGCTTAACATGAAACCGATTAGACAAGACATATACGACATTGCAAAACGAAACATAGAAAAAGCAATCCAAAACCCAAGTTTCGCACCCTTCCTAATCCCACACCAACACATTTTGGCCAATCCACCCCTTCACATAAAATATTTCCCACACCCCCTGGACATCCTACAGAGACCACCGCCATAACTAAACAGAACCAAATACCCCGGAATTGAAACCCGCAAAACCACACCATCAATCACTCCCTCCATAAACATCAAAAACACATCTTCTTTTCTTTTCTTCCCCTTCTTCTCACCCCCCCTCCCCATCCCTCCTCTCCAAACAACAGCCAGTCTGGGGTAGTGAGAGGTTCCTTCCCACATCCCAACCCTTTCCGTTTGCTGACGACACAAGCGCTAGCGCTGCCCTAAGTAACCAAACAGGGAAGAGCATTTCATGCAGGCCCTAATAAATATAATCCATGAAGAGGTGACTTGTCGAACGCATCTGTAGTCGACTGTCTGCTAAGTGCACGCTTTTTCATCAACTTGATAACGACAACTGCATTGAACTTTGACTTCTCTACTGGAAAACGGACAAGATATATTGGAACCGGACCCCGGAACCACAAGCCTGAGACCGAAAGGCAAGCCCAAGCGGTCGACAGGCGGCCGTGGTGGACGACTGGTAGGCTCTTCGCCTAAAGCGAAACCTTTATCAACACTACCAAGAGCGCTACTCCTCAACTTGAGAGCAGAGGAACTTCTTGCTGGGAAGAAGACGGGAGACCCGGAGCTGCAGCGGCTGCTGCAGTCCTCCAAAATGGACAAAGGGAACGCCATGGACACAACCACTACTGATGGCAACACATTTAACCCACCCCTGCAGGATAACATCCCACCACCAGCAGGCGAGGAGAACATGGACCAAACAATGGTAGATGCGGACGCCAACAGGACGTCCTCTGACACAGGTACCACGCTGACGGGTGCGCCAAAAAACCCACGACATCCTCGAGATCCTCGAGACCCAAGAGACCACAAAAGAGATAGATCAACCTCCTCCTCACGAGGATCCTCCAAACCTCCATCCACTCCTTCAACTGATGGATTCCAACCCTACAACAAGACCTTTAAGCCAACACCTCCAACACCAAATCCTGGAATTACGACCAAAAACTTCTTCTTCCCCCTAGCACAGAGAACCGACCCTGGACCTTCAACATCAAACCAAGTAACCTCCACCCCCGACTTACCCACAACTGATCAAAACCAAACCACAAGCCAAACCACCACCCCCCCTGCACCCCAAAGCCGACCAAAAATTGGACAATTTAAGATCGACATAGCATCAATTTTCTGCCCCACCGAATTAACAAAGGAACTTCATAATTACTGCAACGGACAAATGACTGCCAAATGCACCAAAACCGAACTCATCATTTCTCCAAAGACCGTGCTGGCTCACAACAGGATACGCGACAGACTGGACGCCATACGTACAAGTGACCAAAAAGACTATTTCTTCAGACACATTGCTTACCACTACAACCGGGCGACTGACGAAATAAGAGACAAGATGGTCATAAAAGGACTACCCCCTGACTTTCCAATAGACACAATAGTAGAGACAATAAATGAACTGAACCTGACATGCTTCCATGTTACAGAAATGAAAAAACGGGACTCAAATGGACAAATGACCGCACTGGGGATTTTTACAATAGAAATACCACGACGTGACATGACTGTGACCAAACAGACACTGAAATATATTGGAAATTACAGCATTCGACTAGAAGACTACAAGCACACGGACAGAGTACCCCAGTGCAAAAACTGCCAGAAATTGTACCACACTAGGACTTACTGCAGACGCCCTACAGTCTGTGCCCTCTGCTCATTAAACCACCAGACCGAATCATGCCCCTCAGTACAATCCGACAAATTTACCCCAAAATGTGGCAACTGCAATCTGCAACACCCTGCTTTCGACCCCAACTGCCCTTATATAGTACAAGCCCGAACCATGAGACAGAAAATCTTGACAAAGACTACAAACAAACCAAATAACTTCAACTTAGCAGACCATTCATTTCCACCCCCCTCATCTTCATCTCCACCCCCACCCTCATTAGCAGACCCATTAAGATCCTTTGCCTCAGTAGCCCAAAACCAGTCAACCCAAAATCAAGACCCCACCGCCTCCACATCCCTCACAGATCTTAAAGAATTAATCACACTCCTCAAATCATGCAACATCCCAAAGTTACTCACCGCTATCACCCCAATCATCCAAATATTCAAGGGCCCAGGAGATATCATTTCTAAACTCCTCCAGGCTGCTTTCAAACTTATTGAAATCTTCAATTAATGACCCCTTCCCTCAGATTCCAAACATTTTCCTCATGGAACGCACGCGGCGGTCTCCACAACAAAAAACCCCTCCTACAACAATTCCTAAAGGATTATTCTGTCGGGATCATGTGCCTGCAAGAGACTTGGCTTAGACCAGCATTACAATTTGGCATTCAAAATTATACAATACACAGAAACGATAGAAACGATCTAAACACCGCCCATGGCGGTGGTACAGCAATCCTGGTCCGAAACCTTATCCCCCATGCCCCATACTCACTCCCCCCCATGCATGCAATAGAATGTTCAGCCATAATCATTGGAACTCCCTCAACCCCAGTCATAGTTATATCAGCATACAAGACCCCAGGCACCCCCATCCCAAACTCAGACCTCCTCTCCCTCACCAACCTCCCACATCCATTTATCCTTGCAGGCGACCTTAACTCGAAACATGTCCAATGGGGCTGCAAGACGACGAATCGGACGGGACGGACAATCGAAGACTTTTTAGACATACACCGAGACATAATACTTAAATGCCCGTCCGAACCGACACACTACATACGTGACACCCCCAACGACATTCTTGACTATATACTACACTCGACAGTGATTCAGACATCTCCCCCCGTCATTAAGTTCGACCTTTTCAATAGTTCAGACCACCTCCCCCTCATATTTTCCAGTACATCGACAACACCCTACTTTACACCACATCGACCAATACAAACAATGACAGACTGGAAAAGTTACACCCACACCCTTTCTAAAAAGATTCACGTTCCCGACAATATCGCGACATCGACTGACATAGAAAAATCCATCACCCATTTGACGAGACAGATCAGAAACGCATTTAGAAAGACGACGACCACCCAAAAGAGTGACCATCCCACCCTTCCCCATGAAATAGCAAGTTTAATCAAACTTAAACGACAGGCCCAACGACACTATTACAAATACAGACGCGACGATGACAGACGCAGACTGAAATACTTACAACGACTAGTTCATAGACAACTAACGGAATACGAGACCAAAAAATACGACGACATTTTTAATGAGAAATGCAGCCCCAATAAAATCCATAATATCATAAAAATAGTTAGAACCAACCCCACAAAATTTTCCCCCCTCAAATCCCCCGACAACTCCTCTCTCATCTTCGACCCTCAGGAAATAACAAACACCTTTGCCAAAAACCTAGCCAAAAACTTCCTCCCCCCAAATATCCCCATCCCTGACTCCGTAATCCTTAACTACCTAAAATCACCCAGCAAACCCTTAAATCCACAACCATATACCACCAACAACAATGAAATATCACAAATAATCAAAACAATTCCGGCTAGAAAATCACCTGGTCCCGACGGAATAATCCCTCCTCACCTACACCACCTCCCAAAAAACGCCTTGAACCTCCTAGTCATGATCCTAAATTCCTGCTTCGCCTTATCCTACTTCCCCACATCCTGGAAGACCGCCCGCGTAACAATGCTCCCCAAACCCGGCAAAGATCGTCAGCATCCCTCCAACTACCGCCCTATCAGTTTGCTCCCCATTTTTGGCAAGATCTTTGAAAGAATTATCCTCCTCCATATATCTCCCCTTTTGAACCCCATCATCCGCCCCGCCCAGTTTGGTTTCCGTGAGGGCCGCTCAGCGGCCCTCCAAACCCTTAACCTAGCCCTCAATATTGCCACCCCTCTCCATAACCAGAAAGAAATCCCTTGCATTTTTACAGACCTATCCCAGGCTTATGACACCGTTTGCCATAGCATTCTCCTCATGAAACTCAATCCTCACATTCCCACACCCCTATTTTCCCTCCTTCAGAACTACCTCTCCGACCGATTCTTCTTTGTCAAACATCTACAGAAACGTTCCCCAAACTACCCCATCCACGCCGGCGTCCCCCAGGGCGCCGTGCTATCCCCCATCCTTTTCTCCATCTACACAAACGACATCCCTCCCACAAACGGTGTCAAAGCCTTCCTGTACGCTGACGACTTTGCCTTCCTAGCCTCATCACAAGACCTTAACCGCTCCCTATCCCAACTCCAAAAGGCTCTCAACTCCCTCCACTCCTGGGCCATAGCCAATAACATTAAAATCAACCCATCCAAATGCCAGAGCATAGTTTTCTCCAACCATCGGACTCCGACATTCCCTCCCCCACTGACGATCGACAGACAAACTATACCCTGGACCACTGAGGTTAAATACTTAGGTGTTTACTTCAGCAGACGACTACACTGGACGTCACACATACGACAGATGACGAAACGGACGTACAGACTAAGCAACGCACTTCATCCATTACTCACCCATCATTCACTCCCCATCAAAAAGAAATTACTCATATACTTCACCTACATTCGACCTATCATATCATACTCACACCCGACATGGGCTTGTACCACATACGACAACTACCTACTGCTGACTAGACTTGAAAACAAAATTATACGACTAATATTTCGGCCCCCACCTTATACACGTTTCAACGACCTACGCCGACGCCACTCCATCCCTCATATTGCCACATATATCCATGATTCCGCTAAAGACGCAATAACTAAATTTCTAACTGACCCGACATACAACTACCTCCTGACGCCCCATGCACATATCCTCTCAAACGCACCCAGACACCGCACCAAAAAACACCCCCTCGACATTCTACAGCTTCCTCCCCCTCCCACTTAATGCAAAGGGTTACAGACCGACACGACTGACTGACGGCAACACGACAGAACACGATGACACGACAATGAGCCAGCAACGACTTGACGCCCCGTACTGACTAACCCAACATAAAGCAAGACTTCTTTTCTTCCTTCCTATTCTTCCCTCATCTGCTCCCTGTTGTCTTTCCTCATCTATCATTTCTTCTTTCGTTTTCCCTTCTTTCTTTCTTCCTTCCTTTCTTCCTTCCCCCACCACCAATTCTTCTAATTAAAAAACCAGCTTCCCAATCCCTGCCTCGTGTGGGGGACGGGTGCATAACTCGGAATAAACACACCAAAAAAGACAACTTGACGTGAAGAGCTCCGGAGAGTGAGATAGGCACGTCAGACCAACGCAACTATCCTCTTGGTCTTGGACTTGTCGAACGCACCTCTGTAGTCGACAACTCGCTACGCCTATCGCGACTTATAACAACCATTGTGACTTATAACAACCATTGCAAACTCATAAAGGACACTCTACAGGAAAAACGGACTTAAACAAACTTCACCGAAGTTTTGTTTAAACAACAAAAGCCGCAGCCTTGCTGACATCTGGCGGAGAACGTCAGTAAACTACCGGATTCATCAAATACTACATCACTGCCCGGCCCAGTTTCAACAACAAGCTAAACAGCGGCCGCGGGGCCGCTGTCATCATTGAAGAAAACATGTTTCACTACAACGACGCCTCGCTGCCTTCTGACGACGACGACGACGAGATGCAGAGCTCCATCTGGCAAGCCCTCCTGGAGGACGCGAACCTACACCACCAGCGGAAACGAGGCACCTCGGACGACTCCACAGCGCCCCAAAAGAAGGCATCCATGGACATCCCGACAACTAAACCTGGCGTAAGCATGGAACAGGGCACGCCTAGCGCTCCCCCCCCGCCCACCAGCCCCCCCAGGCTCCCTCCCAACAGCTACACCCACCACTCAGAATGACCCCTCCACCACATCTGTTCCCAACCAATCTACTTCCAAAGAAACACCCTTCCAACCTGCAACTCACACCTGTAAGCCCCCCGGCCAATATGTCCCCCCATCAACCCCCACATCCAACAGATTCTCCGCCCTTAGCACTCCTAATGCCCCCAACCAACCAGACGCCCAAACCAACCAACCCCCCAACGACTCAGAAATCCACACGACTCAACCAACGACTAGATCCAACAGACCTAAAATAGGGACCATACACATTG
Source organism: Teleogryllus occipitalis (assembly GCA_011170035.1). Classification (NCBI taxonomy): domain Eukaryota; kingdom Metazoa; phylum Arthropoda; class Insecta; order Orthoptera; family Gryllidae; genus Teleogryllus; species Teleogryllus occipitalis. The sequence continues at coordinate 27,074 of BLKR01007510.1, forward strand.
ACAACACCGGACTGACCAACCCTAAGAAACTACTGGACGACCTACAAACTATTACCCCCAACGGCTTCTTGGCAAGAAGCACTAGAAAAGACCTGATCCTCACACCGAGAACCACCCATGCCCACGCCAAACTGCTAAAAGCTATGGATGAACTGGAACTTAACCCTACCCTCAGAGCTAGATACTTCACCACCCTGGCTTACCACCACCATAGGACGACGGACGAGCAACGTGACAAACTTGTGATCAAAGGACTCTCCCCCAACACACCCCTGACAGACATTACAGTAGAGCTAAAATGCTATGGTTACCCCATCCATCATATCTCGGAAATGAAACGCCGCAACCCAGACAACAGCCTGACAGGACTAGGGACATACCTCATAGAAATCAACAGACAGGACATGACTGACTTCAAGACCAATATAAAGCACATACTACACCACAAAGTGACCATCCAGGACTACCGACAAAGTGACAGAATTCCCAGGTGCGACAGATGCCAACAACTACCACACCCGACATTACTGCCATAGACCCACCGTCTGTGCCAAGTGCAGCGGCAACCATCACTTCACTGACTGTTCCAACAACTTTTTCAAATGCGCTAACTGCCTAAATGACCACCCTGCCTACTCTCCGGAATGCCCCACCCTACTAAAAGCAAAGGAAGACAGACTAGCCACTCTCGCAAAAAGACAAACGACATCAAACAGACAAACCCAACAAACAGCACCGACCATGAACGACTTCCCCAAACTTAGAGACCCCAAAGACCTGACAAAACTTCAACAGACCTACGCCGGCAGAGCAAATCCCCACCCACCCCCAAACCCTACTTCTTCTGACTCCACCTCCTCATCCACTTTTTCTGACCTAAAAGACCTCTTTACCCTTCTCAAATCCTTCAACTTGTCCAAATTAATATCAACTGCAAAAGAAATCATCACCATACTAAAAAGCAACGACGACACAATGACAAAAATCATCACCATCCTGACCAAACTATGCGACCTAATCTAAATTGACATTCAGACACAAACTAACAAACGTAACCACTTGGAACGCAAACGGCGGACTTGCCCGGAAACTAAACGACATACGACAGTACATTAAAGACTACTCCGTCGGGATATTACTACTACAGGAAACACACCTCAAGCCCCACCAGCCACTCCATATCCCCGACTTTATAATCTACCGAACAGACCGACCTACGAAAGGAGGAGGGACAGCAATTTGTATCAGAAAAGACATTCCCCACACCCAACTTCCACCCACCCCCACAACTCACATCGAAAACACCCGTATCCAATTAGCTACCCCACACGGCCCCGTTACCATCTGCTCCATCTACAAACCCCCGAACAGCCCTCTCATAGACCAAGACTTAGACTTACTAACAACGGACACCTGCCTACTGGCAGGAGACATAAACACCAAATCGACTACCTGGGGATGCAACCACACGAATGTAAGCGGACAAAAACTTGACAATTACCTCACCAACCGACCAGACCTCATACTGACAGCACCCTCCGAACCAACGCACCTGATACGTGACCTACCCCATGACATACTAGACTTTACTATTCACTCCCACACCATTTCCGTCAGCTCACCGCACCCTAAACCAGAACTAACATCCGACCACCTCCCAGTAATTTTTACAATAGATATCCTCTCCCTTGGCATCACCATCAAATACAATAGCATCTCCACCGACTGGAAGAAATTCAAACACCTGATCTCCAAGAAAATCAAACCACCCAATCCACTCCTTACTCCTACAGATATAGACCAAGCAATTACCCACTTCAACCTACAGTTAAACCGGTCACTCCAAAAATCATCCACTCATTCCATCGACTCCCCACCAAGACTCCCTGACAACATACTTAAACTAATACGACAGAAACGAAAAATACAAAAGACTTTTTACAGAACCAGGACCGCAGACGACAGACGTACTTACGAATACTATAAAAAGACGCTACATGACTCACTAACGCAACATGAAAATGACAAATGGACCAACACCGTCAACGAACTGACAAAGCACCCCAGGAGAATATGGACATTGATAAAAGACTTAAAAACAAAGACAAACGCAATCTCCCCACTCACTCTACCGGACGGAACACTAACTTACGACCCACAGACCATGACTGAACTATTCGCCGACAAATTACAATCAAGATTTACGTCACCTAACACCCCCCTCCCTCCCTCAGCAATTCTATATTTCCGCAGCAATTCTATAACACCGCACCTCTCACCCGAACACCAACAACCCTGGACTATAACTAATGACGAAGTAAAAGACGAACTACACTTACTCGACGAGACTAAAGCAACTGGTCCCGACGGAGTAAAGGCAGCAGCATTAAAACGACTGACTAAAAACGCCCTCAACTTCTTGACCAAACTATACAATGCCTGCCTAAAGACAAGTTACTTCCCAGACTCGTGGAAACACGCCAAAATTATTATGCTCCCCAAACCCGACAAGACTCACAGAAACGCAGACAACTACCGCCCCATAAGTTTACTACCAATTCTCGGCAAGACCTTTGAAAGACTACTACTTAGACGACTAACACCACTGATAGACCCACGACTCCGACCCACCCAATTTGGTTTCCGGGCTGACAAATCAACAGGACTACAGACCTTACGAATTTCATGCGACATAGCCACCAGACTACAACATCGAAAGAGAGCACCTGCATCACCAGTCCCCTCCATTTTCCTAGACTTTTCCCAAGCCTTTGACTCCATTAACCACAACACCCTCATATACAAGATAACCCCTCATATCCCAAAATTCCTTCTACCCCTCTTGAAAAACTACCTTACCAATAGAACTTTCCACATTAGCCACCTCCATTCCACATCCTCCACCAGACCTATCTCTGCCGGCGTCCCCCAAGGAGCAGTCCTTTCACCCACCCTTTTCTCCCTCTATACAAACGACCTCCCAACGACAGCCCACGTCAATGACTATGTTTACGCAGACGATACCGCCCTGACAGTAACAAAACTACGATACCCCAACTCACTACACGCACTACAGGACGACCTAAACAGAATCACCCAATGGACTAAAGAAAACGACCTGACTCTAAACCCCAACAAATGCTCCGCCATACTTTTCCATAGAAACAGGACTGAACACAACCCACCGAACCTCACAATAGACAACCACAATATCGACTGGACAAACACCACGACATACCTGGGAATGACACTTGACAGAAATTTACTATGGACAAAACATATAGACAAGATCACACAAAAAGCTAACAGACAAATCAGCGCTCTCTCCCCAATCATCTCCCACCCCAAGACCCCAACTAAGACTAAACTACTAATCTACCAGACATATATCAAACCAATACTGACTTACAACTGCGAGACCTGGGCGACTACCTCCAAAGACAACTACAACAAACTCCATAGACTTGAAAATAGATTCCTACGAACTGCCTTCAGACCCCCACCCCGGACCAACCTCCATCGACTCAGACAGACGCTTAACATGAAACCGATTAGACAAGACATATACGACATTGCAAAACGAAACATAGAAAAAGCAATCCAAAACCCAAGTTTCGCACCCTTCCTAATCCCACACCAACACATATTGGCCAATCCACCCCTTCACATAAAATATTTCCCACACCCCCTGGACATCCTACAGAGACCACCGCCATAATCAAACAGAACCAAATACCCCGGAATTGAAACCCGCAAAACCACATCGTCAATCACTCCCTCCATAAACATCAAAAACACATCTTCTTTTCTTTTCTTCCCCTTCTTCTCACCCCCCCTCCCCATCCCTCCTCTCCAAACAACAGCCAGTCTGGGGTAGTGAGAGGTTCCTTCCCACATCCCAACCCTTTCCGTTTGCTGACGACACAAGCGCTAGCGCTGCCCTAAGTAACCAAACAGGGAAGAGCATTTAATGCAGGCCCTAATAAATATAATCCATGATGAGGTGACTTGTCGAACGCACCTCTGTAGTCGACATGCCGCCCAAGACTAGCGGAAAGGCCGCCAAGAAGGCCGGTAAGGCCCAGAAGAACATCTCCAAGGGAGACAAGAAGAAGAAGCGCAAGAGGAAGGAAAGCTACGCCATCTACATCTACAAGGTGCTGAAGCAGGTCCATCCTGACACCGGCATCTCCAGCAAGGCGATGAGCATCATGAACAGCTTTGTCAATGACATTTTCGAGCGCATCGCCGCCGAGGCTTCCCGCCTGGCGCACTACAACAAGCGCTCCACCATCACCTCGCGGGAGATCCAGACGGCAGTGCGTCTTCTTCTGCCCGGCGAGTTGGCAAAGCACGCCGTCAGCGAAGGCACTAAGGCTGTCACCAAGTACACCAGCTCCAAGTAAGCATGCTGTTATTGCAGCTCGCTTTACTTGCGCAGCGTTGGTGCTTGTGTAATCAGCAAACGGCCCTTTTCAGGGCCAACAACATTCGTCATGAAAGAGCAAATGGTGATAAGCCTCAGCCACAACCATTCTGATAAAAATCATAATCAATAAATCGAGAACCCAACCCCGCTCCTATTGTTTCCTAGAGTTCGGTGCGGGACCGATTTTTTTTTTTTTTTTTAATGGAAAGCATGACGCGTGTTAATAAAAAAAAAAGATGAATGTCATGTTCCGTTACGATTATTATTTATTCCTAACATAGTGCATCAATGATTTATTTTGCCCCAGAAGATGAAATGAAGGCTCCCTCTCGCGTCCATGCTATTACATCTAGCGAGGACAATATTCATCTCATTATTTTTGTAAATAAAACAGACGTGTAGTGGTGATGCAGTATATATGGATTATTCAAGAGTGGCGCAATGAATTTAACAACAACAATAATAATAATAATAATAATAATAATAATAATAATAATAATAATAAAAACCAAAATATCGACGAGATTCCAAGTACGGTCGTGCATGGTGCCGGAAGGCCGCTGATGTTTCATACGAAAAAAAAAGAATACGTCGTTCTAGGTGTTTCAGTGATATTTTACCGTGTCGAGAGGATGTCAAGATCGTCTTACACTCGCGGAAAGTTGGCAGCACTGATCGGTTGCCATGATGGTCTGTAGCAAAGGGCCCATAGAGCGCGATTTTGGCGTAGAGTTTGTAGAGGGAAAGAATACGTCGTTCTAGGCGTTTCAGTGATATTTTACCGTGTCGAGAGGATGACAAGATCGTCTTACACTCGCGGAAAGTTGGCAGCACTGATCGGTCGCCATGATGGATTGTAGCAAAGGCCCAGAGAGCGCGATTTTGGCGGAGAGCTTGTACAGGGAAAGAATACGTCGTTCTTAGGCGTTTCAGTGATATTTTACCGTGTCGAGAGGGATGACAAGATCGTCTTACACTCGCGGAAAGTTGGCAGCACTGGATCGGTTGCCATGATGGTCTGTAGCAAAGGGCCCATAGAGCGCGATTTTGGCGTAGAGTTTGTACAGGGAAAGAATACGTCGTTCTAGGCGTTTCAGTGATATTTTACCGTGTCGAGAGGATGACAAGATCGTCTTACACTCGCGGAAAGTTGGCAGCACTGATCGGTCGCCATGATGGATTGTAGCAAAGGCCCAGAGAGCGCGATTTTGGCGTAGAGCTTGTACAGGGAAAACGTTTTATGTTTTTATTCAAATTTTGGTGGGCCGAACTCGGCGATTCTGCAGTGCCGAGACGACCCGCGGAGAGGTGGCGGTAAACCGCTCATGCCCTCTCCTGTTTCCAAAAATCAGATTAATATACTGAAGCCCCCGATGGGGACTGTATCAGATATTAAGCTGATAAGAACAGATCAGTTGTTTCATCATCAGTGATGAAAGATTCATCATTTCTGTTCAGGAGGATGGGAGGGAGAAGGAACACTCACTCATTCACACTATTCACACGCACTCACGTTGTGCTCAGCTAAAAGCCTCATTGCAAGATTGATGGGGTCGCCTGTTGACCCTGACCGCTTCCACCAGATCCGGGGGTACCTGAAAAGGTGCCGGTGGAGGCAACGTGCCTACGGTATATGTCATTTGAGTGACGAATGACAGCACTGACCATCTGCTTACGAAGAGTAGCGAGATAGTCAGGGTGGACAAGTTCCTTAAGGTGCTTGTCGTTCTCCGGGTCCCAGGCACCTCGGGCGCCGATGATTAGAGGGACGACAGAGGCGGACGAAACACCGAAGCAGGAGAGAGCAGCTTGCCTAAGCGGGGCATAGGTGGTGAGCTTAGCCTTTCGTTTAGCAGCCAGCGCCCCTTTGCCTCCTTCAAAGGGGATAGCTACGTCAACGATACGCACCAGATGACTGTGCTTGTCGAGGAGCACAAGGTCCGGGCGTTTAGTGCCGCCAAGGAAGGTCTCGTCTTGGGCAAGGACTTTCCAACCATTAGCCGACGCTGCAACCTTCAAAAGGTCGACTATCTGGTTGTGCCTTGCTGTCACTGCACTAAGATTGTGCTGGCAGTGGTTAATGACGTGTGCCTGGGTTTCAGGCCAGACGTCAGAGGACTCGAACTTCCTGCACCCAAAGCGACAGCCTGCATTCTCCTTGGAATGAAAGGCGCGTCCCGCCCTGAGACCCCCGAGGAGGTTCAGGCGCGCCCTGTTCACCCAGAAGTCGGAGTGACGCAGGTTGAACCCGGTGCGAAGGAAGTGTGAAGAACGAGTGCCGGCACGAGCCAGATCGTGCGCGGCACGGCCCTGATCGGGTTGGGCTTGCCAGTTTTTTAGATGGGCCTCCTGCTGCACGCGGCGAAGACTTCGAAGAAGAATGTTTCGATGCCGCGGTTCAATAGTAAGGTTCTGACTAGTCAGCCTCAGGGATCAGGGAGGGAACGAACAAACCATGTTCCTCTCGAATCGCCCAGCAAACACCTAGGAGCTTAGAGGCGTGACGAGCGCCCGACCATAGGGAGGACCGACCGATATGACGAGGAGCAGAGGTGCTGTTGAGATACTCCTCAATCACATCAGGGGTAGTTTCCTTTTCGGGAAATCTAACATTAACCTGGTACCGAAGATCGTCAGAGGCGATTTTTCGGACCGTACGGTCCTTAGAAGTAAGGAGCTTGAATGCTCCTTCAATGTAGCTAAGGAGGGCCTCATCACGAAAGACTGGGAGGCCTGGTCCAGCGTTAGAGCGAGGGGAGTAAAGGAGTAGAGGCATTGTCCGGGAGCCCAAGGAGAGCTTTAGCGAGGCCCCGGAACCAAGAATCGAAATGAGAAGCGGCTTGGATGGTAATGGAGCGCATCCTCAAGGGGAAAGAGAGTTGGGGAAGAAGAAAGGACATGATGGCGTCGATCTTTTGCCATGGAGCGAGTTGAGAGTCTCTCACCTTCTCCAGCAAGGCAGAGACATCGCTTAGCGAAGAGTTGTCCTTAAGTAGGGAGAAGCCAACTGGTTTACCCAAGAAAGAGGTAAAATCCTCAGCATTAAGGGACCTGAGCGGATTTCCCTCCACCAATATCGGGGTTTCCACGACTGCAGTCCCCCCCTAATGTGGAGGAGGTCGCTCTTGGCGGCATTGACCCTAATGCCGATCGTGCTAGCCCGGGAAGTAACAAGGTCAACCATGTTCTGGACCAACTCAGGGGAGGACGCCGCGAGCCAGAGATCATCCGCGTACGCACCACCTTTGATCTCGAGATCAGAGAGTTCCAGGGCCGCTCTTAGAATAGGGTCCACGCACAGATTAAATATGACCGGGCTGAGGGGGCATCCTTGCCTAACTCCGGGAAGGGTGGAGATAGGTTCGGAGAGGCCGGCATCCGTGACCAAGACAGTTGAACAGTCAGAATAGAAGTCACTGACGATGTTCACGAACGCCTTACCAGCGCCTGAAGCTCCTACTGCGGCAACAAGTGCCTCGTGTGTGATGGAGCCAAAGGCGTTTGAGAAGTCAAGGAAAGCAAGACAGATTGCCCTTTTCCTGACGGGCACTGCGGATGAGAGTTTCAACTAAAAAGTTGTGCTCATACACCCCGTCATGGGGCGGAAACCTTTCTGAGCTGGGCAGAGCACCTCATTCTGTTCCAGCCAGGAGGAAAAACGGCGAGCCCACAGGGAAGCATAGAGTTTGGGGGCCGTGTTGGAAAGGGCGATAGGACGCCAAGAGGAGGGGTCACTCACATCGCCACCCTTGTGTATGACGATGGTTTTGGATTTTTTCCAATCGGCCGGGATGCGTTGGAAGTGCCGGCACGCATTGAAGATAGGGGCTAGAATTCTTCCTGTGGGGTCAGCTCTTTTCCAATGGAGATAACCGAGCCTATCATCTCCAGGAGCCGAGTTCGTGCAGCCCTGAAGACGTTCAGCAACCTCCTCAGGGGAGAAGAGCTCAGTGTTTAAGGGAGGACTGTCGAAAGCCGGGTATAGGTCCTGAGGAACGGACGACCCGGAAGAAGAAGGAAAGAGATGAGCCACAATAGTATCAGGAGAGAGCTTACATTTGGGGCTAGATTCCCCGGTAACGAGTCTCAAGGCTCGCCGAGGATTGCCTTTATAGATTGCACTGACTTTCGCCAGGGCAGCAGCCTGGCTACTAGCCTCCGCGTGCCTATTGGGGACATATGGAGAGCGAGAAGAGGGTAGAAGTTTAGATTGCAAAAGAGAGATAATATATGAAATGATAGATTCTGCTCTCAGCCACGTCTCCTCCGTGGCAGGGCAGAGCGAGATTCCAATGAGGGAGGACCGGAGAGCCTCCAGGTCTTCTCCCAAACGACCCAACATTTCCGGGGTGTGGAGGGGTACATCCCGTTGCGAAGGACAGAGAAGTGGGGGATTTTGAAGAACAGAAACTTCGTCCGCTTCCGCGGGCGGGGAGGGCACCTCCTTAGAGGGAGAATGGGGTGAGGGGGGAGGGTTTGTGGGGGGTACATCCTGCAACGAAGAAAGGAGCGCAGAACCAGCAAGAAGGGGAACTCCCGAGGGAGTAGAAGTAGGTGGAAACTGCGGAGGAGAGAGGGGCAAAGAGAAATCAAGAGGAGAATCTTCAGGAGGTGGAAT